>VUQK01030975.1:34962-51172 GCA_015106715.1 Bujurquina vittata
CTATAGGAAAATTAAAAACCTAACCCCAGACCCTGAAAAGGATAAGGGGAAGAGAAAAAAAAAAACCCATCAGCCAATATATCAGATTTTTAAATAACCAAATATCAGTATCAGTCTTATAATGCCAGCTCTGTTTTTAATCATATTAGTTGGATTTTCTGTTACAAATGGTCAAATATGATTCAAACTGAGCAAACTTTCTTTAAATGGAAAATTCACTTTTGTTAAAAGACTAAAGTTACTAGAAATACGATTCTCGTATTTTCACTGAGAACAGGCTGACTCTCTGTCAAGAAAAAAAATTTGAAGCATCACTTATTGATTATGTTTGTGGAAATATGAAAACATTATTGATATAATACATAAATAAATACATGTATTCACAATTTAAACACACACTGCAGTATTGTTGATCTGCCACCAAAATGTATTATGCTCCTTTTTTCAGTTTACTTCCTGTCTGCATTTTGTAGTCTGGATGGTTTAAGCATGAATGCAGAACCTAACCTGAACCGCGTGTCTGCCAGCAGCTTGATTTTATATCATGTTTCTGTAACGCCGTTGAACCAGAGATCTGAGATGATTTTTTAAGACCTCCACCCAACGTGCCCACATAGCACTCAGCACCATCAACCAGAATAGGATCAACCAATCAGATGAGAAGAAACAAAACAGGAAGTGCCTCAGGAAGCAACCACATAATGGCAGCTGCCCAGCAAACACATACATATTGAAACTAATGCAAACACCCACTAACAAACTCTCCTTAAGCACAACTTTTACTGAGATTAATCAGTTCATGACACACCCTCAGTCTCCACGCCTAAAACCTCACAAAGACACAACGATACACAAAGAGCACTGACACACAACTGCAAACAAACTTTTTATATAGTTTGAATTTTTAAAGTTGGTGAACGTGTCAGATAAAATTTGGGATTTACAAAGTGTCGGGTTGTTAATGATTCCTGCAAATTAATATTTTTAGATTCATATATTTATTCTCATGTTCTATATGACATTATTTACATATTTATATTTTCATAAAGAGGTAACTATAGAGTGTATGTGTCTGTGTGCGCGCACGGCCATATCTGTCATCACACACACTCTCTCATATACACACCCACACACACTCTCGACTCAACAGAAATTCAGACAGCCATGTGTTTGTGAGTGTGCCTCAGACACACACACACAAACACATGGCTGTCACACACACACACGCACGCACGCACGCACGCACACACACACACACACACACACACTCTGCCTTATAAATGAGTGGAGGTTTTCTGCAGCCTGTCATTAAAACTGCTGACACCTCCACATCCAGACCTCCACTGGAATATCATTTGTCCAGTGAGCAGTCGAGGACATACTGTACAAATCACCATGTCAGTGCAAAACACTGCCAGCACACACTGCACGAGTAAGACTACGGCTGAAGAGATGGTTTTAGTCTGCAAGAAAGGTGTTATATATGGAAAAGAATGGGAATGTCATCCTTGATGCCAGAAGACCATGCAGCTGTGGAAGAAATATTATATACTGTAAATAATGATAAAGTGGAGACGGGTACCAGACCAGTAGAAACTGGTGCTGGAATGCTGATAATTGCCAAGATGTGTTTGAATTTATTATTTATTTACATTTATTATTATGATCCCTAATAATTAGCTGCTAGTGTCACACGATGATGTTAGACATTGTTGTGTGTTTGGCTTTGCATTCCTCAAGCTCAAAATAAAGGTAACACTTGCTAAAATGATCAGAGTATCTAAATAGTACCTAGGGTACTCAGTCAAGTACTCAGTTAAGTACTTCTTAACTTATTTTTCATGATTAGTTCAAACAAAAGACATGAAGACAAGTGACTTTTTCACTTTCTCTCACGTCCCACCACTACAGCAGCTTGTTGAGCTAATACGAATGGTTAAGATCAGAGAATGTCTGTCTGCATTCTGACACTGCTGTTTGCCACGTAGCTTCACATTTGGCAGCCACATCCTCTTCGTCTTGCAGTGAAAGCTACCTGCTGGCAGTGGCAGTGTATATGGGGCGGTCACAGCTTCCCCTTCTAAGTTTTGGCTCCGTGAGTTTGGGCAGCTTTGAGTGGTCATTTAGAGTATCAGTTTGATTAAGCTGCCCTAGCAATTGGAGATAACTCATTTTCTATTGATCAATTTGTTAATATTCAGTTTGTTAATATTTTTAAAGAGCCTATAGACAGCAAACAGCCTCACTGATAGGATGCTGTGGTGTCCTCCTCTGGGAGCTTGCGAGTGTGTCAGAAGTAGCCATAAACAATGTGTTGCCTTAACCCCAAAATATTGAGAATGGTATGAGTAGCAGTACTGAGAAATATCAATATCAGGGATAAGCCTGATCCTGACTGATACACAAGTTTCTCAACTTCCATCAGACTGAATATGAACAAATGTCTACAGTCAAACATAAAGAATTTCAGGGATTTAAATGGCTGTGGTAACCGAGGTAACAGAAAATAACAGTGTGTGCAGTTTTAATCAGGAGACAAAACATGTCATCATCATCATCATCCAAACCTTTCAGGTTGACTACAAGTGCACAACTAAACAGTTGCACATTATTCATCTTCTCTTGTGTATTGGATGTAGTGTCACATTAATTATTTGTGTATTCATGTAGACACACAAAACACTTAATTTGTTTCTAGACATGCAGTAACAAACTCTGATCATCTGATCAAATCAAAATGTGTCCAATAAGGTTCGATGCGGGAGACATTGCGGGAAAATGTGACGCTTAATGAAGTCATTAATTTTCTCTGCAGGGTGTCAGGACAAGCCTGTGAGGGCTCTGAAACATGGACGGCTGCATGGCCACTCAAGCATGAAATGAACAGCCAAGATTAACTACCTGCAGCCTTCAACTTTCTCTCTGTCTGCTTCAGACCCAGGACTTCATTTCTTTTTACCATTTTATGCTTTTCTTTTCTGATGTGAACATTCATTCATTTTCGTCCTTCCTGCTCAGGAGTGATGCACAACTTTCAGTTGTGTTGATGCACTGCAGGATTGCTGTGGACACTTTGAATCGTGCAGCATCAAATTGGGCTCCATTCACTACTATGTGCATGGAACTGTTGTTATTTTGAGCACAAAACAGTGAAAAAAAATCAGGTTGAGGAACCAGGACATGCTGATAGTAAGTGGGCTACTGGAATGAGGCTACGGCATAAGTGGACACGAGATGAGATTAGGGAACTGTTGGAATGCTACTACACATGTAACCCCAGTGAAAGGAGTTACACGAAGAGGATGTGGGACCTATGGACTCTTTGACACCCAACATCTAGACTGACATCGCTCAGTGTTCCAACATCCACAGCAAGCAATACTGGAAGAGCATATGGGAGAAGCATGAAACACACTGGTGGATCTAAGAGCAGACCACAGCAACCTCCCTTAACAGGATCCAGTAACCACCAATCGTGGCAGCACAGGAACAAGCTGTTAGCACGAGATTGATATATACGGACAAACAGAGGAAGAAAGCCGCAGTGATAGATGTAGCAATACCAAGCAAGAAGAAATACCGAGGGCTAAGAGAAGAGCTAGCGAGGACGTGGGAGGCGAAGGTAACGGTGGTTGCTGTGGTAACGGGAAGTGACCCCCAGGTTGGAGGAAGTGGCTCCAGCAGATTCCAAGAATAAAATCTGAGATCTCTGTCCAGAAGAGCGGAGTCCTAGGAAAAGCTAAGATACTGCCCAGTGAACGCAAGCTCCCAGGACTCTGACAGAGGACCTGAGCTTGAGGGACAAAGAAAGCGAGTGGGGGTTTATTTTTATTTTTTTAGGCATGAATCATGTCAGCTTCTGGTACTTTCCCGATTTTCATTTTGGATGTCATCATTGGATGTTTGCCTTTGTGATGCTGACAGGCTCTTGTTCTGGGAGGCTACTATAGTCTACCTCTGCGCCACTTGGTGCTGGTGTTGTGCGATGCTGCGCCACCCTCAGCTTAGTTAATGTATCTGTGATTACAGATTCAGCCACAATGCTCACTTCTTCCAGGGTTGGCTCATTATGTCCATACTGCTCACTATTGTTCTCACTGTGTTATAGCCTCTGGACCTCTGGCCTTGATAGAAGATGTTACTGCACTGAGCTACCAGGTGCTTTTTGGGTGGTGTGGTTGTTGGCTTTCTACTCGTCTACAGATTCCACATGTATTGCACATAAATGCTTTCATTAGGTCAGCTAAGTCAGAATATTGCCTGGAGATTGCTACACCCCCATTTGTCGATAAAAGGCAATGTACAATTACTGAAAAACATCATTAAGCTAAGAAATTATGACATAGTTGAGTACACCTGGCAGAAAGGATGAAAGGACTTAATTTCATGGCTCTATAATATATTTTCTGGTAAAAGAGTTAATGTTTGATACCTTATGGTCCATCCATCCATCCATCCATCCATCCATCCATCCATCCATCCATCCATCCATCCATCCATCCATCCATCCATCCATCCATCCATTTCTTAACTGCATTAGGGAGGTTTGAAGCCTGTCCCAGTTCTCATATGGCGAGAGGTGTGGACATCTTGGGCTGGTTTCCAATCTATAGCAGGGCAATTCTTTTTTAGTGTTATTTATTTAAATTTGTTTGTATTATTTGTTGTCATTGTTTTGAAAAATTCTCTTTTTTATATTTTATAAGACAGCTAGGGCACATTCAGGTCATTTACAGATTATTTGGCACCAGGTTCTCTACAAGTGCACGACTGGAGAGGGGCAACTGTCGGCCCCCAGCCCAGAGAGACCAGCTCTCTGAGACCGTCCAAAGATCCACAGCACTACCGTTTCACTGAGTCAAGGCACGATTCTGACTTAGAGGTGTTCAGTCAACATCCCGCAGACGGTAGCTTTGCACCATCAGCTCCTCAGCCAAGCACATACACCAAATGTCTGAACCTGCGGTTCCTCTCGTACTGAGCAGGATCACTGGGTGGCAGTGGTACAGTGGGTAGGTGCTCACCTTGCAACTGGAGGGTTGCTGTCATTGTGTCCCTGGGCAAGACACTTAACCCACATTGCCTAAGTGTGAATGTGTTGTGTGTTTGGTGGTGGTCGGAGGGGCCGTAGGCGCGAATTGGCAGCCATGCTTCCGTCAGAATGCCCCAGGGCAGCTGTGGCTACATCAGTAGCTTACAGCACCACCAAGTGTGATTGAGGTGTGAATGAATAGTACACGAAATTGTAAAGCACAGAGTACCGTGAAAAGCGCTAAATAAGTGTAAGGCATTATTATAGCAGCAACTAACCTGTATCACAGCGGTCTATTACTGCTTACCTTATTTGTAAGCAGTTCTAAATTTGTGCTCAGTGTCAAATTCAGGTAAGAAAGTATTAAATGGACTACAACATGTTTACATTTACCCCATTCATACAAGCACTTCCATGTGTTACTTACATGTTCGTCTTTATAACCTGCTTCCTTAAAGCAGGCACAGCAATGAATGTACAGAATACAGAATTGTGTTCCAGTGATTTCTTATGTTGGAGGCATTCGGGATGAACTGAACAATTCTCTGCAAAACAAATGAACTAAAAAGGAGAACATTAAGTATTTGTCTCTGACGCCGTATTCACACAAAGTTTTTCAGCTGCATTTTACTCAGTACTGTACTTGTTGTGTATCACAACACTTCAGAAACGCATGCGGGCTGCAGTGAATATGTCCTCTAGATGCACAGATGAAACACTTCTAATTTCCCACTCAGTGAGTCGTACATGTAAAAATATAAACCCACGCTAACATTTGGTTCCTCCACAAGTCAATCAATCATCCGGATACACCGGACAGATTTGCATTTGTAATCCACCAATATTTGCATCAAATCCACTCTCATGATGTGAAGTAGACTGGATGCTCAGCATGTTTGTCAAGCATTACGTACCAATTGTGCATTTTTCTTTTGCAGCATCTGAAACATCTTTTTGGGTTTGGTTGCTTTCTAGTTTGTTTCACTTTAACAGAACCAACAAAGAAGTTGTATGGATGAGGAGCGAAGTCTTACTTCATTACTAACTCCTACTTCCTCTGCAATAAACCTTTATGAAAGGTCAAATAAACGAGTCTATGAAAGCAATAAGAGGAAATATGGAAAAGGAAAGGGAAAAGATTTCTAGAGAAGTGTTGCCGTATTCCTTAACGAACCAGCCAAACTACACAAAGGATCAAAGCAGCTATTTTTGTATTCAGTTCACGTTCGATGAATATCTCTTTGTTTGATTTCACGGCACAGTAACAGCTCTGTAAACAGGCTGCTGGTCAGCAGAGAGGCTGTGGATTGATTTTAGGCTTCCTGGAGCCTTGTATAGAAACAGGAAGTGAAACACACGGATGCACCGTATCCTCTGAGTTTGCGCTGCATATTGTAGAGTCCTTAAAACAAACACAAAAACAACGCACACAAAAACAACGCACACAAAAAGACTGCTGCGAGTAACCGTGTCCGGCACTACGTCAAATCAGCGTTACGTTGTATATAAACAGACTGTAAATATAAGATGGACACAACCACCATGATGTCATCTATTGCTTAAGGAAGTCCTGTTGTGGAACCTCAAGTTCAGAGTTTTGGTCATACTGGAGTATGCATTAAGAGGCTAAAGGGTCCCATGTATTTGCCTTCCTGATGTCTTTCTTTTTTTGTGAATTTGTCACATTTAAATGTTTCAGATCATCAAATCACATTTCTAGATTAGACAAAGATAACCTGAGAAAGTTCAAGATCCAATTTATAAATGATGATTTCATTTATTAAAGGAAAAAAGTTATCCAACACTTACCTGCCCCTGTGTGAAACAGTAATTCCTCCTCTCGGTAAATCCTAAGTTAACTGAAATTGACCACATTTTTTTTTGGAAAGCTGAGTTTAATTTCACTAAGCACACCCGGGCCTCGTTACTGCCAGACCTGCTGAATCAAGATAGATACCTCAAATAGAACCTGTCTGACAAAGGGAAGCAGGCTAAAAGATCTCAGAGAGCAGAACCGTTCCAAAAACACCCCCAAGAACAGCTGAGGAACAAAGACATCTATCAGTCTGGAAAGGCTTACAGAGCCATTTCTAAGGCCTCACTTGGCTCAGCTAAGGTCAGAGTTCATGATCCAACAATCAGAAAAAGACTGGGTAAAAATGGCCTCCATGGGAGAGCTCCAAGGAGAAAACCAATGCTGACCAGCAAGAACACAAAGACTCATTTCACACCTGCCAACAAACATCTGGATGACCCCCAAGCCTTCTGGGGAAATATTCTGTGAACTGACGAGACAGAAGCTGAACCTTCTGGAACCTCCTGTTACATCTGCATAAAATAACACAGCAGCGATGACTCGTCATAATTAATAAAACTGTGAACTATACCAGAAGATCCAGAAGAAGGTGTGGCCATCAATCAGATTGGACAGCGTTTTTCCCTTAATAAGTGAAATCATCATTTAAAATTTAGTCAAGTTATTGCTTCCTAATAAAGTGTTAAAATTTGTAAGATGATCTGAAACATAAATTGAGAAATATATAAAAGAAACACACACCTGCTAATTAGTGTTAAGTTCCAGACTAACAAAATACTTCATTTTACTCAATTTGAAGCACAAACTTTTTTTGCAGTCTTGGACTCAGATTAGTGAAGTGAAGGCCTAGTTATGATGGAGTAAACTATTCAGGAGTCTATGGGTCTTCTGTTATCTGTGCCAGTGTTTATTTATTTTGAATGTTGCAGCATATATAGAAATGTGTTTTCTTGCATATTAATTTCAATGTGCTTGACAACATCGCTGCCTTTTCCTCCTCTCTCAAACATGTTACACTTGAGCACACCCACCCAGGTGAGACGGCCACATGATGACAGCGTGGGTCCTCGGGCTTCAGTCTCATGACTCAGCTCAGCGACTGATGACGGGCTGGAAGCTGTTATCATGCGGTTGTTCCTGCGTGTTGTTCTCTGCTGCGCTCAGCAGCACTGTCATCTTGTCTAACATGCTTTGCGGTGACAGACACCGTGCTCAGAATGTGACATAACAGCAACGTATCCTGTCCTGATTATTATTTTCACTCACATTGTAGTCGTATTTTCTCATATGTAGTCGTTAGGAGACTCATCGGTGACCTGTTGTGGGAAAGAATGACACACTGAGACTTTCATTTGTTGTTTTTTTACAGATTCCCATCAGTTAGCATCAGAATAGTAATATCTAGGATTATCATGATTTTTTCTCTGGTGTCAGCATAAAGATTTAGCTGGCTTTACATACTTTATAAATACTTTATAAATTACTCACCAATCGCGCCAATGGAATTATTAACACTGTGAGTTTGTGTAGACGGAGGAGTATACTAGCTCTCACCACCAGTTCCTACCAATGCAGTCCTCCTCCTGTTTATTCCAATTTGATACATAGTTTCCTGTGTACTAAATGTTTTTTCCCAGAAAAGAGCTCTGAAGCTTTTTCACGTCAGCAAATGTAACACAAATGGATCAAATCAGAATTCCTGTATTCACTGACGCATTCTTCACGTTTAATCTACGTGGTTTTACGTTACAACTACCCGTTTATGTTTCTTTATTAAAGTCGTTTATGTGTGCCTGAAGAGCATCCTGAACACTGGGTCTCTTTCAAGAACCACTAACATTGACAAATTTGTTCTGAAGTTGCTTTTACGTATGATTTTTCTGTGTTCAGGTGAAAGTGATCCAGACCCAGTTTACAACTTACACACAGATAGCCACAGCGGTATAAGTAATATTTAGACTTTCATTTTCTTAACTGAGATTCGGCATGAGGTCTGGATATGTTGCCCGTCCATTACAGGGCAACCATAACCCAACATATCACTGCAGGAGGACCCTGCAGTGCCCTGAGGACAACCAGTGCTTAATGTCTAACATTAAGCACATTAACATTATTCACTCTCCGACGCTTGCGTCGGAGAGTGAATGCTTGTAACTCGGGGTTCAGGATACTTTGACACGCAGCCCGGAGCAGCCAGGAATTGAACCCCTGACCTTCCGATCAGGAGCTACAGCCACCCCATGTGCTACCAAATGGTAGCACATGCCACAGTGACATCGCATCTGCTCGTGCAAACAATGCTTTTTTTGTAACCGTGTGGGTGCAGGGATGAGTGTATAATGGTGTCATTTTTTAGTGTAATTTCAATGACATATTTGATAAGGTTTATAGTTAGGGCTGCATCAGGTGACTCTGAACCTTCCCTTAGTTATGCTGCTATAGGCCTTGGCTGCTGGGGAGTTCCCATAAAACACTGTTTCTTTTCATTCACCTCTTTTTACTCTTTTTACTCTCTTCCACAGTGTGTCTTTTGTCCCCTCAGGACCAACCGGTCTCAGCAGATGACTGCCCCTCCCTGAGTCTGGTTCTGCTGGACGTTTCTTCCTGTTAAAAGGGAGTTTTTCCTTCCCACTGTCGCCAAATGCTTGCTCATAGGGGGTCTATAAAGCACCTTGAGGCGACTGTTGTGATTTGGCGCTATATAAATAAAATTGAATTGAATATTTGAGCAGACGCTTAGAGACTTATACAGAGAGAGATGCTGCGACAATATGAAAAGATGAGACTTTGTGGAGAAAGCTAAAAAAAAAAAGGAGGCAATTCTTTTGCTTCTGGGTTTCGACCTCTTCTACTACAGCACTGAGTACTGCAGTGAGTACCTGTGCCCTCAGCACTGCATTTTAGAAAATGCAACTTCTAGTGTTCACTTCAGTTTTTAGGGGGGAAAATCCTTCAATTATCATGCCAGCAGCTGCCTCTAGACAGTTAGGAAGTCTGTTGTCCAGGATCATCTTCCATCATGCTTTTTTACACCTGACAAGCTTCTCTGATCACCTTCAGTATGCTAATGACCTCTCGTCCAGTTTCTGGCCGTCATGTCCTTTTGGCCACCTGCCATTTATAGCACTGAGCACATTGTTTCTTAAAGACATTTTAACAGTGTATTAAACTTAATGTGCCTCTTTATTTTCCACACAGTATCGCTCTGCTCTAAAGACGCCCTTAGCAGCTGAATTAATTGACCAATTTGGAGTGGCCGTCACGCTAACATCATTACAAAGTCCAGACTTGTTCCCTCATTGTTCATTTATTCAATGCACAGTCACTGTATGGAAGTGCACAGCTCAGTTTTATGTCCTCGCCTCTGGCTATACATGTAGGTCCTACACCGGTCAGAGAGGTTAGTCCACAAATCTTGTATTAAATTTTTTTTCCACAAATATCTGCTGGTCATAGAGATTTACAAACATTAAAAATGGTTTTATATAAAAATAATATATCTAAATGTATACTATGGGAGGGTGCAAACCTCTCATGAACAGGTGGCATTTATGAAGTTTAGACTGAATTTATAGGTTTGTGCTGTTTTGAGAGTACCCTGAATGTGATAGCACATTAAAAACCTCACAGGAAAACACTGCATGAGTAAAGATACCAAACTAAAGACACAAAGAGGTTCTCCAGTATGCCTCGTTGTTATCGGAAGTGTGCACATGTGTGAATCAGTCTCTTTCATTAAGACCAAAAACTGATTCTGACATTTTAAAATGTTAATTTTATGTATTGAAAGATGCAGAAAAAAACTTGAACCATTACAAACACACACCTCTGATCCTGACATGTTACCGTCACCTCGGTGGGACCACTGCAGGTCGACATGACTCACAATGTGCTGCAGTTTCCTGCTGAGCTTTACAAATTTAGCACACGCGAGACTGTGCAGCAGACGTGTTCTGGTCTGTGTTGATGACATGCAATGACTGCTGCACTGTGCTGACTCACGCCTTGCAGGGACACTGAAGTCAGATGCCATAGTAGTGCATTTTACTCCAAAGATATAACAAAAAGTGATTACCTTGCTGAAGACTGAGCCTTTCTAATAACACAGTCTGGTTTGTTGGTCCAGATATACCCAATCATCTTAACTGTAATCTCATCTGAAGTCACTGTCTGTTGTGACTCACCTGTAAACGGATTAGGCCTTTGATGGATTGCAGTAATAACTTTGACCCTGGGCGGCAGCCGCACTGCTGGTGACAACAGTTTGTCAGCACTTCCTGTAACAGAAGATTTAAACAAGGTGATGGGTAGATCGTGGAGATTATTGCATATAATATCACCATAACACCATAACAAGAAAAAAAAAAGGGAACTTTGTTTCTCCAACTGCTGATCCAACTGTTAGCTATTAAAATTCGCATAGAGAGCTGATTTCTTTTTATCTTTTATAGCACTGAAAGCTCATTGTGCCTCTCACATGCCTGGTATCGTGTAATATAACATTTAACATGTGGCTATTCCCAAAAAGAGCGCCATCTAATGTGGAGGCAAATTTTACACCTGTAACCTGCTCATCGTTAAAGCAGGCTGGCCGTATAGAGAAGAAGAGATTTTACAGGCTATTTCCTTGAGTGCATGCATGCATACATTGAGTGAGGACATGAGGAAGGCAGCGAGGCTGGATCAGCGCTGTTAGTACCTCTTTAGACGATGTGGTACTTAAAGTTTTGTTTGGAGCAGAACGAGTCATTTCAGCTCTAATGATGCTGAGAGCATGCGTCAGAGTACAGCTGCAGACATTTGCCCTTATATAAATGCAACAAGTCGTCCAGCATGAGCAGCCATATTGCTCATTTGACTGATATGAGCAGCAGGAAACAGGACGGATATGTTTGATGTTTAATGTTGTTTAGCAGTGTTTAATAAAAACATTGACTTGGTCCTTCTTGTCATAATTATAATAATCAGCAGTCTGTTGTATTAAAGTCATCAGCCCACCTCAGGCTCCTTTGTATGCAGACTGCATCTCTGTGTTTCTTCTTCAGCCCTGCTTTAATTACAATGAGACTAACTCTGGGTTTACTTAAACAACACCTGGAGGAGTGTTTTTTAAACAGGAGAAAAGTCCATATAACTGCAACATTTTCAAGCTGCAATACCATGTGACACAGCACATGTATGCGTGCATGCCACAGATGCCGCATCTATGCTCCCGAGCCAAATGGGCAAACCGTGTGACTGTCACAGGAATCTCTCTTCATGGGGCCGGAGGCAGGCCGGCTGTGAAACAGAACCCACACAAAACTGATGCTGATATCTTTCTGTGATGCATGAAATCTCAGACTAAGAGATAACAGAGCTGATGATGTGTGTGGGTGAAAATAACTCTTTTTTAATTTTTTAACCACACTGATTCAGTCTGTGTAATACTGGTCTGTCTTACACTCGACTTAGTTCTGTGCAGTTATTTTCGTCCACACCTGTTCTCAGTGAGCAGGTTACTCCCCGGCATCACTCCACAGTCTTTGTACTTGTACCCTGGTTTTTGGGGAGATAGCCAGCGGGCCACTTTTGGGTCCCCATCTATCCAAAGTTGTTACAAAATTAAGGAGAAGACAGTTTTATCCTGTATTACTTGTCAGGAGCCATGCTGGCTCAAAATGTGGATTTGACTCGTATAATTGTGCTTTGTAGAAACTCACTTGCAGTCCATTAGCAGAAACATCACTGGAACAGCGCCAAATGGCACCTCTTATTTTAACGTGACAACCGCAGACAGTAAGAGCTCCACCATGGATCTCTGTTATGTGTTCATTGGTGGGTAAAATCTTTGTTTTCTTTTGCAATAATGTTGCTTGAGGGAATTACAATAGGAACCATCCAGGCAGTGCAGAGTCCCATAAGCCCTGCTGGAAGAAAACAAAATATATCAAACATCTGGAGGCTGCTGAGCCTGAACGAACAGTCACACTGTGGTTCCACCGGCTGAAGCAGAACTCAACCAATGACGTTATTTTCTATAAATGAGCTGTTTTTGGTCTCTTGCCTTTGGTTTCTGAATATAATATTGCTGCCCTAAAAATCAGTTTGCAAATTATTGAAGTTTGAAGATTATGGAAAATGTGAAAGAAAAAAGAATTTGTTTGTGTTCATGTAAATAAATTGTGTGACAGTCAGCACAAGTTTGAAGCTGTAGCATGTTTCATGCCTGCAGCGTGCATGTTGGTAAGACACTAAAGCAGGATGTGCAACTCAGGGACCAAAGCAACCGCACCAAGGCCCTTCAGAGGAGGCCGTCTCAGTCCTGTTACAAACAAGCTCCAGTTTGTCTCCGCTGAGAATGTGGTGCAACTGACAGGTGCAAGTTTGAGCTAAATACCTGCACGTGGCCAGGTGTGCTCTGCATTGTGGGATGCAGCAGAGTATCTCAAACAAACAGGGTAGACAAAGTTACAAATTGCCCCAATAAACCCAAATATTAGGAGCAATTCTCCGGGTTATCCACCCGTCCACAACACAGCACCTTCTTCCTGTGTTCACCACAATGAGTCTGCTGTAAAAACACATGCTGCAAGCCTGACCGCTCATCACTGCCTCTGTTACCCGCTGAATTTCAGGCTCTGGCTGCTCGCCTGGGGTTGGCGTTCTCTTTAACTTTAACATAATTCTGGGTTCTTGGCTAGCTTTGTGTTAGCATGCTGTCTGTGCAGATGCTTGCCAAGTTGTGTTAGTAGTGGTTTCTATCCTGGAGGCAGTTTGCACTATACCATGGTGCAATAAAAATAAAAGTAGCTCCTCAAAAGCTGTAGATCTCCTCAACCACATAAACTGAAATCATCTGACTGTAGAGCTGCTCACAGGAAGAATAGAGCCTTTAGAAAGTATGTGTAACTGAAAAAAGAAATGTGAATACAGTAATATGTTACTTTGGAACCTGTTACATCTAATGCTGGTGGGAAAAAAACACACCACAGAAAAAGCTACAAGTTTACAAACTCATCGACTGAAAATGAATAATTGGTGTGAAAACACCCTTAAAACCTTGATTGTGCATTCACAGCCAGATCAGACCTTTGTAAGCTCTCCCGTTTGCTTTCAATTTCATTCACCAGAAAGCTTCTTGGATTATTTGGGCATTTCTTCGCTCACCTGTCTGGCTTCCTGCAGCTCAGATATCACACTGAGATGTTCATTCATTTCTTTTAATGATGACATTCAGCAGGGAGGGGGTGAGTTCCTGGCTCAATGAGCATTCATTTGCATGTAATTGATGTGTCAAACATACACACAGGGTGAGGCTCAGTGTTTCCTGTTTGCATGTGCACATACGTTGCTATGTCCTCGTCCTTTGTCTTTCTTGTCACTTGGAAAGGAAACTTGCATCCTTCATTGTTTGCTGTCTGTAACAGGGGCTTCTCTCCTTTTCCATCTCTCTGCCATCAACCCTCATCGTCTCCTTTACCTCATCTTACTGCTTTTTTTCATCTAATGCTTCATGTCTCATCTCTCTTCGTCACTTCTTGTCTTTGTCCCCACTCATTTTTCTGTCATCACTCATCATTTCTCCTTTTTTGTTCTCCCATTTTCTTTGCACGTCCTGCCTTTGTGACTTATGCCTTGATCAATCCTTTTCTGAGCAGCAGCATCCTGTTTGTCTTCCTCTTTCTGAAACATGCTTTTCTCTTTATGTTGTTTTAACATGAAGTGTATACAGCGGTTTATTCCGCTTTGTTTGCTTCACCTCATATTCAGTAGCGTTCAACTTAAATCTTCATTTTAAAACCCAAGACTGGTTTTAACGATTTTTTAAAGAGTATCCTGATAGTTTCCTACAGATGGATAGAGTCATCTGTCTTTCTTAATTCTCATTAGCTGTCAGGAAAACGCGGAAGGAAGTGGAATGATGATTAAGAAACCTGCTGTGGTAATTTCATACCAGCCTCATGAGCACATTTGTGCATTAGTGAGCACACATAGAGGTGGGGGCCAGGAGATCCTTCCCAAGTGACCCCACGCTAAGGTTTCCATACAGAACCCTGTTATCAATGACGCCTGCTGCTGTTTAGTGACCTGAAACTTAGCTTTTATTTGAGTGTCTACAGTCCTGCCTTCTTGTTCGTACTGTATGTTGTGTATGTGTTACAGTGACTGAGAGCGATCACTGCAGTCAAAGTTGGACAGACTGGACATACAGACATACAGTAGCAGTCAAAGGACTGCTACTGTATGTTGTGTAATGAGTACCCACAGGGCCAGTAGAAACGATGCATCCAGCCCACGCCAGGCACTGACGACAGGTGTATATTTAACAGCTGGGTAGCTTGTTCTATAACAAACACAGCTTAGATTTGTTAGGGCTTGCTCTTCGTAACTCTACAGACCTTTTATTGTACAGAAAACAGACTGAACTCCTGCTGGAAGTTTGGAAAACTGTTTTGCTCTGTCCTTTGCAGCTCTGTGAACCGTGTGCTGAACCCAGCATTATACTGCGAAAGCCTCACAACTAGCCTTACCTCGCATCACTCAGTCACATTAGAGTAAAAAATGATGGCAACCATCTTGAGAAATGGAAAAATCGACGGTTGCCTGGTGATTGCACTGAATTTTGGGGGATTTGGTGACCGATTGCAAGTAGTATTTGTGACCAGCCGGTCGTCCAGAGCTTGAGTTGACTAATCCTGCTCAGACAGGCTGGCTACATGTTAGTAGGAATGCTAAAGTTAGCCAGCTAGCTGTTTTATCTGAGTTTATATTGATATCCGTGTTTTACTGGAAGTAAATGTGTTGACCTGATGATGCTCATGTTGGGGTACTTTGGAGCACATAAAAATCCTTTGCCATTTCTGTGAATTAGACAGCCTGACTTTAACTAGAAATTAGAGTTTGCAAAATTCTGATTTATTTATCTATTTTAAAAATGTTCAGATCCTTTCACACGATACGGGAATGCCAGGAACCAGAAAACTGCCTGGAAAAAATTAAGACTGCATTAATCTTTTCATGAAGCAAATAATGTCCCGAAATCATAAACTCTAAGTCCCCGTCCTTTCGCCGCTTGACAAGATTTCTGCACTTCTCAAAAAGATCTGTTCTCTTGGGGGCTGAACCCCAATGTCCTCGCAAAGACAGCAGTACAAGAGCACAACAAATACACAAAAACTCAGCTCGACCCAGTCACTGTGTCTGCGCTAGCTGTCATGGCACTGATAAGTCAAGATCCTCACAACAAACCTCCTCTCCTCCTCTCCTCTCGCCCTGCTGTGCTTATTGTTGTGGGGTTCATCAGAGTGATGCTGGGACTTTCCCACCACACTTATGGGACCTGACACTGAACTGTCCTCCCTTGTGTTTACAACTCATTA
>VUQK01030975.1:56940-77574 GCA_015106715.1 Bujurquina vittata
CCCCCCCCCACAAAAAAAAGGAGTGCTAATTGTAAAAAAAAAAAAATCATATCCAGTGTTCTTTGCTTTATAGTGAAATACTTCATCGTGGCTCCCCCATCAGCTAAAATGCACAAATCCGGTAAGGATGAACCACCTGGCATCAGATTTGGTCTTCTTTCATTTTGCTGCCAAAACTCCAGCAAACAGGTCTCCACTAAACCAGTTCGCGGTGACTCCCGGCAACTCGTGCCTGTTACAGCTCGACTGTGTGGACAGCAGAGAGACTGTTTTCACTCTGGTTTCAGCTGAGGTGCGACAACACGCTGATGTTGACCTTCAGATGATACTCGCGAGGCTAAAAATACACAACATCTGTAATTTGGCTGCCAGCTTTAAATATGAAGCTTCTGAGTTGAACTAATCAGTGTAACAGAAATGTCTGATCATTTTTACAAGAGTTTGTAAAAAGAGAGTGTGTGTGTGCGTGTGTGTGTGTGTGCGTGTGTGTGTGTGCGTGTGTGTGTCCTAGAAGATGCCAAGTTGTTTTGTGAAGAGTGCGAGGTGTTTCAGCGTGTTTGATAGTGTAACATTACCGTCTTCCTGCTTCCGTTGTTTGACTATCAACAGGAATGTTTGGCAAACAGCCACGTGGTTAGTGTCTCAACAATGACGCACACACACACACACACACACTCCTATCAGTCCTCTCATTTTCATTTTACATGCGTCCTCTGCGGTTCACGTAATCTGAGATTGTCCATAACTCAGATTTACTTTGTATGCTTAAAGCAAAATCTTAAAACATGACATTGCATTAAAAATAGATTGTTTGTAGTGACAAAAACTAATACTAAGATCTAGAAAAAGAAGTCAGACTCGTGACAGTCAGTAAAGTAATTCCACTGCAGAGGAAGACGTGTTAATAAACAAACAGACCCGTATCTTTCTGGAAATGAGAGCAAAGCAGGAAGCTAAAGCAATGACAAGAACAGCGATTGCATCCACAGAGATTTCGTTTGCAAAGCGGGATTTTGTACCAGATAAGCTATTTTAGCTCACCTGCTTTTCTTGGTCAGAGCTCGTCCGGTGGTTTGACCGCTCCTTTCCTGCCCGCCAAACTTTGTTTTAACAGTGTCAACTTGTTTCCAGATCTCAAGGTCCTTGTTTAGTATAACAATATCATAGCAGAGAATAATGATGGCCAAAACAATGAAAATGAGATCTGGTTTAAATAAGCCTGAATTAACTGTAAACCTTCAAACAGTCGAGTGAGAATCGGCGCTTGCATTCCAAACATACCTTTGTTGTCAAGGTCAGATTTATTGTTGCGACAGAGAGTCCAACACACACAAGTGTGTGTGTGTGTGTGTCTGTGTGCGTGTGCGTGTGCGTGTGTGTGTGTGTGTGTGTGAACCTTGTCTCAGATACAGGTCAGGATCCACTGTTTCCTGTTCCCTCACAGACAAAAACCAGCAGAATAAAGTTCTTATAAACTCCAGCTGAGCACTCAGAGTTCTTATACAACACATTCACACCCATTCCTTCTACAGTGCTTTCTAACTAGCTAACATTCACACTCCGACAGTTGCATCAGAGAGCAACTTGGGGCTTGGTATGTTGCCCAAGGATACTTTGGCACACAGACTCGAGCAGCCAGGAATTGAGCCACAAACCTTACAATTACTAGATAACCTGCTCTATTTCGTGAGCTACCTTGTCTTAAGGCCGTGTTGTTTTCACCCCACTTTGTATTTTGGGGCATTTCAAACAGATTTATAACCTCTTTTTGAAGTTTTGAGGTTTTCGGCTTTCCAAGCAAAATAAAGATGTGATAAACGTGGTTTGGAAATTTTGTAACTCCCCAATTTTATTTTACTCGCCTCACTCTGGATTCTTTGGTTAATTTGCTTACAAACCAAACAACATCGAATGGTCACGTAAATAACATGATAATACACACATACACAAACCCCACAAGCATCAATTGTTTCACATAGAAACATAACTAGCTCACTCGAGCTGACTTGACATTACATCGATTTAAAAAGCTTTGGCGTGTAGTGGTGCTCTGATGTATAACAAAAAAGTCATATCCTGTATCCTGCAAAATGTAAGTCATTGACCTATATTGCTCTTAGTTGGCTACCTTGGGAAAAGCCACAAAAGCCAGAGGTGCCCACAGCACAGGAAGTAGTACATTAAATCTTCAGGACAATGAGAGGCGCTTTGATTGATTACAGTCACATTATGGGCCTTTTCTCCCATATGGGGACAAAAAGCAACTCCCCATAATGAAAAATATTACAATTTACGCCGAAGATCTCGTAAGTTTAGGCTCAAAGTAACTAATTCAGGTGACGATTTAGAGTTTGGCTCCTTGAAATGATTGAAAAATCAGTGTCATGACAGGGTGGGTGATGGGCACAGGATGGGTGATGGGGACAGGGTGGGTGCTGGGGACAGGGTGGGTGATGGGGACAGGGTGGGTGATGGGGACAGGGTGGGTGATGGGCACAGGGTGGGTGATGGGGACAGGTTGGGTGCTGGGAATAGGGTGGGTGATGGGGACAGGGTGGGTGCTGGGGACAGGGTGGGTGCTGGGGACAGGGTGGGTGATGGGGACAGGGTGGGTGGGGGAGCCAATGATTTGCTGTGGTGAGTGGCGAGGGACCAGCCAGAAGAAGAAGATGATGTTGGGTTAAAAAAACAAAGGCTTGTTCATTTGCTTTCTTCGTTGCAACATGAGCAATATTTCTTGCTTTATAAGAGACTGTCTGACTGGACCTCGATTGTACTCGGAAACAAACATTTATCTTTTTATGGTCCAGTTTGTTCCCTCATACCTCATAACACAGCGTGAATTGCACCACCCTCATCTTTGTGCATTGTCTGCACAGTATTAATGTTCAAGACCTATTCGAACGTTTATGCTGACGCAGTGCATAATGACACCAAGTGACAAGAGCCTCAAAGAACAGAAGTGAGTGGGTACAGTCTGCTGTTGGAACGCTTTCACAGGATGAGTGTCACGACTTTGATTGCCTTCGTGTCAGAAACAAAAGAGTCTGCTGGCTGCACATAGCTGGCTTGACAGCATGCCTAAATTTCTGTGGAAAACACGCATATTTATCATGTATGTTATCATGCAAGAGCAGCTTGATAAATATCTGCAGTTGACAGTAACGTAGCACGTTTTTTGTGACTGGGTGGAGAAAGATAATGCATGTGAGACATGCTGGGAAATAAACCCATGTCACTCTGGTTTATATTGTGTCAGTAAATAAGGACTGACAGCATGTCCTAGAGCCAGACCCGACCCCCCCACCCCCCACCCCAGCTTCTCCACTGTGGCTGCTGACCTGATTATATCTTACATTAACCTAGTTTGTGTCTTAGCCTACGATTCCATAGTTTAATTTGATCAAACCGTGCCCTCTGTGAGCAGAATTTAAGAAGTGGAGGCTCTGTCGGTGACACGTGGCCCTGCTCTTTGATCTAATGAGGACGTGGCGTCTCTCTGTGGTGCTCAGTGACAGATGCGATCGCAGATCTTTGATTGTTGAGTGCTGTGGCTCAGCTGTGAAAGAGAGATCACACTGGAACCAGCATCTAACGGGTCTGTTACATTGTAAACTGTCATCCTCAGGAATGCAAGGTAAAAAGTCACGTAGTCGGGATTTTTGATTCCTTCCTTATTCATATTTATCAGTTTCTTCTCTACTTTTTTCTTCTGTATTTCCTTTTCTCCTTTTTCCACCTCAGGCTTCTGTCCTTTTACTGAAAACCTAAGAAATCCTTCCAACTGGAGTTCCGATTACATTTTATTTATAATTAGACATCTAATATAATCACTGCAGGACTCTGGGCTCCAGTGGAATCATTTTCAATTGCAAGCCTGACACAGAAGAATTGTAATACTTTTCCACTCCAAGAGTCCATTCTTATTCCCAGGGTGTCAGATACTGCCGTTCTGTCACAGATGCAGGTTTCTCATAGAAAAAATGTCCTTCAATGCTGATGCCTTGCTCATAGAAGAAAGGCCACAGTGTCAGACTTGATCGAGATTTGAATGCACTGGGAAGTCTTAACAGTGCTAAAAATCCCAAATCTTTCTGATGCTAACCAAGCTAAGCAAGACAAAAGGAAACAGCAATTAAAAATCAAACAATCTGAACAAAGGGTGAAACATGAGGTTCTTCTTGTAATTTGCACCACTTCCACCTTTTCTGCCTGCTCATGCTGACTTTGCTCTCTGAAATATTACCATCACGTCATATTTGTGTGACGCCAGCAGCTTCTGACTAAATGCTGGAAATGCCCAAAGATAAAAAACGGACTGTCCATCGAAGCCCCCGAGGAGAGGGCTAATGCTACAGCCATTCAAAGCACAGCAGCTGTGCTCACAGATACCGAGGAATGAGCAAACATTGTATCACATAACTGTCATGTCAGCGCCTCTTCCTGAAAAGGCTCTTATTACTTAACTGAGCTGCAGCACCACACAAAACATCCTTATAGAGCCGAAGGAATATATAAGAATACACTGACCATCCCCATCATCACCTTTGTCCATGATAATGAAGCTAAGACTGAGACTGACCTTACAGTTTTACTTTGAGTGTATCTTCACTGTTATTTATCATGTGAGCACAACTGCAAAATGAAATTTGAAAGAAAGCCAGAAAGGTGAAACTTTCTCCTGCATCGAGGCTGCTGGGTTTAGTTTAGTACATCTCTGAGGCCTCTTTCCTGGACAACCAGGAAGTAAACTGACCGATTCTGCCGGATTCTTTTAAAATGCAATTCCAGCCTCCCCTGATTATGGACTGTGGCATTATTTTTAGCAGCCCTCTTTCAGGAAGGTTGAGGGATCGCTGTGCTGATTTTCCGACTTGCATGAAATTTTCTGAGTGTTCCACAAAGAAGAAACTACACCAAACATCGAATTTGCATCTCAGGTCAAAAAACCCTTGACAGTTCTAACAAACTAAGATACACAAATTATATCAGGGTGGTCCAATCTGTAAAAACAGAGGCTAATCAGGGATGGTGATGTAAAATCAGGAAGTGAAAAAGCGCTCATCCTTCTTCTTCTGTCACTTATATACATTCACATCATGTTTGGGTGAAGACTCACAATATCTGACTTTCTGTTTGTCAGCATGTTCTGTGTTATTGTGCCAGATGTTAGCGATGTTAGAGCCACTGTTGCCCCGTATCAGCTGTGGAAAGTTGTTCCTGTCTGCACGCAGTTTCCTGAATGTTCAGGGCAGCAGAATTCAATATATTAGAAGACAAGGGCTTGGCTTGTACGTGCCATTCATTCCAGGCAGTTTTGAGTGTTCTGTTTTCACCAGGAAGGATCTCACTCAGTTTAAATACCCCAAACAAATATCTTGTTACTTTTTTATTCAGTTCATATCATAAATGGTCTTTATCGGTCTCTCTTTCTCTTTCTTGCAGATATGCAGGAGTTCAGAATAAAGTAGACGGCCTGTGGGCTCCAGACTGCTGAAGCTCTGCAAAGTCATTCCTGTTTCACTGCCAGTGTCTCTGAGGAGCTCTGCGTGTCATCAGGACCTTGAGATACAACCGCACACACACGGTGATGTTCAGGCTCATCACTCTCACAGTAGACCTGGCAGACCTCTAATCTCTAAAAGATTGATGAGGTCTTGTGCAGGCTCAGGAGACCTGGCACAGTGTTGATAAGGCAGCTTTCATTTCACCACATTATATAGCTCGCTCCGTCCCTTCCTCACCTCTTTTACTCAATACTGCAGTGCACGGGCTGGCTTTGAAGCGTGAGAGAGGATTATAACATGTCGAGGCCTCTGGGTCCAGAGGACAGAGCTTTAAGGAACAAGAAGGATGACATTCCCTGGAAATGACGTATACTTCCTTCCATCGCTCCGTTTGGGACTGCGGTGCGGTAGCTGAGCGGGACATCAGCGTCACCATGTCACTGTCAAACTGCTGGAGCTGGAATATCGTCAAACTATAGAAGGGAGAAACGCCAACCGGAGAGTAGCTGAACACACTTCACACACCTGCAAGCGCACTCAGAGAGCCTCACACAGGACAATGTGCAACATCTCCTTCTGTGAGGTGGACAGTAAGGTGGACCAGTTCTTCCAGCCTACGCTCTACATCATAGTCATCGTTCTGGGACTGCCCACTAACTGCATGGCCCTGTGGGCTGCCTACATGCAGGTGAGGTGGACACCGGTACACAGTTTTCCATATTCAGTGACCTCTGATGTTATAGTGGTTTCCAAACTAAGGTCAGAGCCTGTTGATTTGGTTTCAGAAGCTACGTTGGGAACAAACGGTCCTATTTTGTTTTCACGGGAATCTCCTGACTAATCTTTTATCTTCCATCCATCCATTCACTTCCGCTTCTCCTTTCCAGGGTCTCAGGGGGGCTGGAGCCTATCCCAGCTGACATAGGGCGAGAGGCAGGGTACACCCTGGACAGGTCGCCAGTCTGTCGCAGGGCCAACACAGAGGGACAGACAACCATTTGCACTCACATTCATACCTATGAATATACCTATGGGCAATTTAGATTAGCCAATTAAACTAACCCCAGTAAGTGCATGTCTTTGGACTGTGGGAGGAAACCGGAGTACCCGGGGGAAACCCACGCAGACATGGGGAGAACATGCAAACTCCACACAGTGAGAGAGGGGCCGGGCCAAGGTGGAATCGAACCCCAGGCCTTCCAGATGGTATTCAAACTGTGAGGCAGCAGTGCTAACCACTGCACCACCGTGCTGCCCAGCTTTTATCTTTAAGCTGTTTATTTGCAAAGCGCACTGTAAATCAATCAAAGTAGGTTTTTTTCTAGCCATAATTCTTGCATTATATTTGAGTTTTCTTAAAGACCAAAGCTAAAATCTGACTGAAGACAGGAAGCAGTGGCTCAGACTCAGGAAGAAGAATTATTACAAACTGGACTTGTGGTGGTTTCCGAGGTTCCTTTCATACACATCTGTAAACAGTCCACTAAAAACAACAGTTTAAAAAAAGCAACACACTGAGCGTCATCATTCACCACACATTTGTGGTGAATGATGCTTGCCATTTATGCTGCATTTGTCCAGCACCGCCTGCCAGATACGGTCAAAAGAGGCCTTGGGATATTTTCCCATACAGCATCCGACTTTTACAGCGTTTCCCACAGACTGTCCGTTTGCTTTGGCAGCAAGAGGAAGGATTGTTATTGACTTTAATGACTTTTATTCATACAGTTCACCAACTCGTGTTTTTCAAGAACAGCCATCATTAAAGTAAGCAATAGTTCACGTTAGATTGTTTGTCTCTGATGTCAGCATCAGGCCACATTTGTACAGTACCCCACAATTCAGACGACCCCAAGAGAGCTGGGCCGTACAGTAGGTGCACGATGGTCATCGTTGTTACCAAACACACGTCTGCGCTCAGCAGCGTTACCCACATCAGCAGCTTCATTACTGAGAGCACGCGAACTGAATACCAGTTCAGTTATGCCTAAATACTGTGTTTTCATCACTGTATGAATAGCGGCATCTCCTATTCGCTGGATGTCATTTAATCCATTTACCATTAGTTCTGCACAATGCAGCACGTGTGCGTGGTGTGACTCGGTAAATTAAATTAGAAAACTGAATGGAAGCCATGCAGCAGACATGCCAAAGTTCTGCCTCTAACATTTCTGTCCACCTGTCTGTTTTCCAACTCCTCGCTGTGGCCAGACATATTTGAGCTGCAGCGAAGCAGCTGCCAGAAAACATCTTGTAAAGCATGACACTGAAGGTAACAGAGGCCTAAAATTCTGACTAAATACAATCAGCCCTTTGAATTCTCTCCTGCTTTGACTTTTAGGAAACCAAATCATCTGGAGCTGATGCAAACAGGCACTGCACCGTGTGGCCCTTTGAGTTGTCACCTTATTCTAAGCAAATGCATTACAATTCTTGTTCATTTCATTTCTCTTTTCCTCTTTTAATCTTCACTCCCTCTCATTTTTCACCAGGTACGCCAGCGCAATGAACTCGGCATCTACCTGATCAACCTGTCAGTGGCTGACCTCCTCTACATCGCCACTCTTCCTCTGTGGATCGACTACTTCCTGCATCACGATAACTGGATCCACGGTCAGGAGAGCTGCAAGCTGTTTGGGTTTATCTTCTATACTAATATCTATGTCAGCATCGCCTTCCTATGCTGCATATCACTGGACAGGTACCTGGCTGTGGCATACCCGCTGCGCTTTGCCAAAGTTCGACGAATCAAAACAGGTTTGTGTGACTTCTGCCGTTAACACACACTGGTGAAAATACATTGATACAAGAGTCTATTTAACATGTGTGATGGAGGACTCTTCAAATAGGGTTTATTAGAGAGTAAATTGTATCTGATCTGCAGTGTTTTTGTGCACCACATCCTGTTTACGCTGACTTAAGATATTGCATTTGATAAAGTTACCCAAAACTGTGATGACACTGATTAGGAAGTATATCATCAAAGTACGTCCTATAGATAGAAACTTACCCCAGTGTGAAATAGCAGGAAGTGGAGTGTTGTAAGAAGGGGTGTCGGCTAAAGTCATTAACATGAATACACTTTAATGACATGCACCATAATTTCAAATTAGAACATAGAACAGAGGGAAAAAACTGATGATATGAAGGAATTTGTTTTAGAAAGTTTCAAACATTATTGCATCCAGAAATGACTGGAGAAACTGTTAAAGTGATGCACTCACTAAACAAAAAGTTGAGGACTTTCAGATCTAATCAGAATGTTCTGTGAGTCTGCCCATCAGAAACCCAAACCAGTCGCCCCTTCTAAGCCATCTTCCCACTCACCTCTGGACCAATTCCAGCTATTTTCAGATCACGCCACGGATGGCCTGCTTGCACTTGCATTTGAACATTTGCTGTTTCATCCTGGACCTCAAAGTTCTGCACAGCAATCAGGATAATCACTGCTGAGAAGTGCTGGCTCTCTGGGTACAACTCAGCAGTTTTCAGTAGCTTAAAACTATTGGTTTTATCCACAGGAGAGGTGCATCAGATCAGAAATATGACCTGAATGATGGTCTTTTTTTATATTCATGGGTCTGTGAAAAAATGTGTGGGAATGTGAGAGTGAATGTTTGTTTCTATGTGTCAGCCCTGCTAATTACTGCTGACCTGTCCACGGTGTACCCTATAACAGCACCCCACAACCCCATAACTATATGAGTGAAAGATGATGGATGGATGGATGGATGGATGGATGGATGGATGGATGGAGCTGCATACTGTAATGTCTTGGGGTGTAAAATGGCCTGCACAATGCTGCATGCACACAAAACCATGGAGTTTTGGGCTCCCCTGCAGCTTTGTCTTTGTCCATTTGAACACCAAAGAGATCCAGCACACATTGCAATGCTCAAATGCAAAAGAGATAGAATAGGATTTCCATCGAGTGATCAATATTTGCAGAAGATACTGGACTGTTACCACAGTATCTAATGTTTCTTCTCCTCTGCTTCCTGCAGCTGTCCTTGTCAGCGCCGTTGTGTGGATCATTGAGATTGTAGCAAACTCTGCTCCTCTCTTCCACGATGAGCTCTTCCAGGACCGGTTCAACCACACCTTCTGCTTTGAGAAATATCCCATGCAGGACTGGGTAGCAGGCATGAACCTCTACAGGACATTTCTTGGCTTCCTTGCTCCATGGACAGCAATGCTGGTCGCCTACCGAGGGATCCTTGTAGCGGTGCGTTGCAATGTCTCAACAGAGCGCCAGGAAAAGGCCAAAATTCAGCGTTTAGCTTTGAGTTTGATTCTCATTGTTTTGCTCTGCTTTGGACCGTACCACATCCTCCTCCTGGTGCGGAGTGTCATGTTTTTAAGGAAGCCGTGCGACTGCGGCTCAGAAGAGACCTTGTTTGCAGCATACCATGTATCCCTGGCACTGACCAGCCTGAACTGCGTAGCTGACCCTATTTTGTACTGTTTTGTTAATGAGGGTGCCAGGCATGATGTCGGCAGAGCCCTCTCAGCTTTACTGTCGGTGGCCTGCCACAGGCGCTACTCTTCTTCGCCTTCACATGCTGACATTCTCAATGCTGGTTCAGTAACCATGGATACACCACTGTCAACAAAGAAGCAGCCTTGTGTGTATGTTGATCCGGGCAAGACCAACAACTACAAGACTGAACTGGTGGCTCTGAAGGAGGAGTGTCTGCAGATGACCATCCTCAGGAAGTGACTCGGAGCAAACAGTAACAGGTCCGCAGCTCAGTGAGAGGGGGGGCAGCACCTAGCACTTCCAGGGTCTGATTTCTTATGTGCTTAAATCCGATGCAACCACTGGCTGGGGATTAATGGCAAAACACAAACTTGTTTGGTGAATAATCAATGGTCAAACCACTGCTTAGATCCTCGCCACTGATGATTCAGAAATGTAAAGTGTAGCCTGAGAGTGAAACCTGAGGACAGCACATGTTGTGAATTCAGTTTGCTAACAGACAAATGTTCCATAACAGTTTTAAAAAAACAGGACTTTCCATAAAGGAATCTTTCATTCCGAAAACCTGCTAACACACGAGACTCAGACGCATTGGTCGTCTGGCTCTGGATTGAACTTTTAGCATTTCCAGCTGTGGTTCATCAGCCTCCGCACAGCTGCAGTGCGTGCTGATGCTAGCGTGTTCTGTCCCAGCAGTCTGGGAGTGATCATTATGAGGTGTCGTCATGATGTGACGTGTCTGATCAGAAGAAACTCTGGCCTGCCGGGACACGTCAGGAAGAGTCAGGGGATCATTTGCAGGACTCAGCCTTAGCAGACGTCTGTGCACCGACCTCAGTGCCAGTCCGGCCAGTACATTTTTATGCAGTCTGAACCAAAGTGTAGGACCAACAGGTCGACAGACCTGATGTCTGTCGCTCGTGTGACTAATGAGTTTATCAACACAATTTGATAACTTGAATTTTTGAACATTTTTTTTCACTGTGCCATTTACAATGTCATTTAATAAGCTGTTGAATATTTAAAAGAAATCTTTAAAAGTGCATAGCTGAGTGTTTTTAATGGTGGAAACCCAACTGGACTAAAGGATATATGCTCCACTTGGGATATAAAACAAGCAGGATGGTGACTGAGGATTAATGGTCTGACATATTTGTAATACTTGTTGGAAACGTCTTTATTATGGCATTAGATTTTTAAAGGAAATTTTAAAAAGCCTTATGAAGTACCTCAGCTTGTAAACTGTGATGGCGAGGAGGCTTACAGTAGAGTCGTATAACATGAGCCATGTTTTCTATTTTATTTTTTACCGCATACAGCAAAGAAATCTCCCAGCGGTGGGACGTCAAAGAAAATGTTAAAAGACGTTTAAAACATTCAGATACGTTTGAAAGCTTTTAAATTATTAATTTCCACTATATTGTGTTGTGAAGCTGAACATAAGTGTCATACTTCAGACAAACCTATATGTGTGCATTTACCACTGGAATACGTGAGCATAGATACTGGAAAATGAAAAATGTACCTCTTCAAAGATGAACATGAGTAAATCCAAACCGCATGCTTGGGCTAAAGAGGACCTGCAGCTGACCAACAGTAAGAACGTTTACATTACTATCATAGACTTAAATAGACCTAAATGAGATGCAATACATATATTTACATAATTTCTTCCTCCATTTACATGTGCACCACTGCTCAGCAGCCTTCAGATCTAACATTTGTTCCCTAAATTGGAAAAAAAGGTGCATTCCTCCATGATTCAAGCAAACCTGCTGGATGCTAATATTGTTATTTGTTATATTAGTGACAAATTAATACATATTTTATTGTTAAAGGTGTGATGAGGAGGTCAGAGGGACCAGTGGCAGGTTGAGGCTGAAAGGCAACATTGACTGTTGTTGATGATTTATTTCAAATTAAGAATAATAAATTATGTTTGTACTTGATGCTGATTGTTTTTAATGTAAATATAAACATGCCAGCTTTAATCTGCTGACACTTTTACAGCTGCCATATTTTACCATCTGTCGGCACCTTTGCGAGTCATGACATCAACTGAGAGTTGATTAATGAAGGAACTGAGATGCCTGGCCCATTTACCATCATCCCACACGAGTGATCCACATTATCCAAATATTTGCTGTCTTTCTACAACAGACTGCAGCTCTGCGTAGTTCAGACGTGCCGGTCCAGGATAGTGTCCAAAATCACTGGATCAGACGACTCAATCTGATGCAGCCATTAATCTAAACTATACCCTAGCTGCTCAAGTCATCTTTAATGTGGTGTCATTAGAAACATGGATGATGCTTTATTTAAAGTTTAGTCATTGATGCAGCAGCTCCATCTTTGGGATGGATGACGGTAAAAATCTGACTACAAAAGATCAGGATCTGTGTGCTTAGGAAAAATCAAATCAACTGCCTCATGTTTTTACATTGTTATGACATTTCATAGGTGCATGTGTTTACGCTATAGGATGCCCTGATGGATGTTTAAAGATAAAGCAGTGACAGTGGATTTTCTAATGTGCAGCATCACAGCTCAGATTATTCCAGTCCAACCAAATCCTGTTGTGGACACAGGTATCATGTTGCTGTCCTACCTGTAGTATATTTTGGAATAAAATCTCATCCCGGGAGCATAAAATGTTTATCTTGCCCTGGCATTAAAGCATTACTAAATCCAATGCAATAATGTAAAGTATCTGGATACTTTCAGCTTGTTGTGTTGCCCTGATCGCTGTTCTATTTGCCACTGGTTTTGTGCAGCTGTGTGTCAGTCTGAGGGAGGATGTGCAGGCTTCATAATGCATATGTGTTCAATAACAGTGTCGGTGAGAAATAAATTATACATTTAAAAAAATTGCATCTACTAGCATGTTCGTTCGGAGCCTGCAAGCTGAAACAAAGCTGGAGTGGCTCTGCGATGGCCTTTAAAATGGAAATGCATTGAATGGGTCTGCGCTCATCACCATATTTCCTTCATTCTCTTTTATTTTTAGGGTGTTTGTGTGGTTCGTCTCTTTTATCAGAAGAATTGAAAATGCAGTGCCTTTGGCAACAAAAGGTCAAGCAGGGAGGTCCAAAGTGAGTGAGTTAAAGGTATTTATGAATTTGAAAACCAACTATAGTTACTGCAGACAAACATACAGGGAGAGGTGGACATCTTGGACTATAAATAAAGTCTGACTATTACCTAATTACTACTGTAATTTAGAGAAAGACCTAATCCCACTCACTTTAGGGATTAATTATGGATTAATGTTTCTTCTTTGAAGCTTCACACAACTACAAACTTCTGCTGTGGGCTGGGAGTTGGCGGGACGCTGGAGAGGAGAGTCAAACCTGCCTTTCAGGTGGAACAATGTGGGCTTTTTTTTCCAGAAAACACTGGACCAGCTCAATATTTTTGAGGAGGGTGTGTGGGAGTTTGCTAAAACAGTATTTTATGGAATTTGAGAGGGCATGTGACCGTTCCCTTGGGGTGTCCTATGGGAGATGCTCCGGTGGCATGGGATATTCGACCCACTGGCACAGGCTGGTGGATCCCTGTCCAGCTGCACTGGCTGCGTTCACATTGCTAGCAGTACACCAAACGTTTGTGGGAGAGCTGGAGTCCACCAGAGCTGCACCAATTCTGTTAATAAAATTCATGGACAGAATTTGTAGGCACAGCCACATGGAAGAGGATTAGCACTTTGGTGGACTCCGTGTCACCCCTTTGCTTCCTTTGGCTTCTTCGAGCGGTGTCCTCCAGCCTGCGCCAGTTCATCTCAAAGACCGTGAGTCTCAAGGGGAAAGGGTGGAGCGCCGACCACAGGTCAGCGAGGAGCTGCTTTAAAGTTAGTTACAGTTCAAATGTGACAGCATTCATTTCTGTTAACTTTGCCTTAACAACATGCCAACGGCAGGTTTTTAAACTGCTTCAATGAACTTCTTCTTTAGTGCAAATAAAGGAGAAGAAACTTCACCCTTTTTCATTTGATCAGAACTCCCAAAAGAAACATGAAGTCATTACTCAGTAAACCACTCCTCCTCTATTTTGCCATGCTATCGAAACATGACTTCTTTAAGACTGAGGTAGGCCTGCAGCTCTGCCCAGCAGGTCTTACAAAATCCAGGTTAAATCACAGATATGGAGGTAAAACTTGTACACTTCACATAGTTTGGTCCACAGTATGTGCATACTGCATATTTGCACAACACTGCCGGTGCTGTAACAGATCACTGAGCAGCAGAGAGAGCACGTCTGGGATTCTGCCAGCACAAAGTCACCTTCTTCACTCTTCACATTGTCTTGTTCCAGAGCGGCTGTAAAGCTAATGAACAACATCAAGGACATACTGTGCAATCTGTGCGTGTGTGTGTGTGTACCTGCATGTGTTTCAGTGTCCTGTGTGTGCTTGCACATTTATTTCTGACATTTTGAGATCCGTCCGTTCTACTGTGACCCCATGCATCAGACACAACCTTCATAATCTCCTATACATGACGTGACAGGAGGAACAAGTATGTATGAGAACAGGGGAAAAGACAAGGATGTATTTGTGTGCTGTTTGTGTTTTACAGCATTAAGAGAGAAGAAACTGAGCGCTCAAGTGTGCTTTTATGTTCTGAAGAGGAGAGAAAGGACATAACTCTCTCTGAGGGAACATGGTCTCTCGTCCTCCATGCGTCACTGGGTTCCGCTGCTAAAGATTTATATATAGACGCTCACCAGAGGCCTTGCTGTCATTACCAGCAGCTCACCTGATGATGAGAGTGATTTATTATCCAATAAGAAACTCTGCTGGGATATAAAGAACAGTTGTACAGGTTTTGCATTCAGTATTGGGATTTTATTTCAGCGTACAGGAGCTGATAGTGGCTAAAATAGCTCCACAGTAGCTGAAGAGATGTAGCTCCTCTAAAAATCACAGTTTTAGGTACACAGGGACAAGAGAAACTGCGTAAACACAACATTAACATTTTATCTTTAAAGTACAAAGCTAAGTAGAAACTATTGCATAGCTCTGTCAGTAAGCCTGGTCTCATTCCTGTGACATTCAGATGCGGCAGAAGCTGTTAATTTACGCCCCCAGCCCCACCGATGGTCACAAGCTTTGTGTAGTGACTGAAAGAAGGAGATCGCAGATACAAGTGGCAGAAATGAGCTTCCTCTGAAGGGTGGCTGGCCTCTCCCTCAGAGATGGCTGCTGCTCCTCCACATTGAAAGGAGCCAGTTGAGGTGGTTCAGGTATCTGACTAGGATGCTTCATAGGTGCCTCTTAGATAAGGTATTCCAGCCATGTCCCACTGGGAAAAGGCCCCGGGGCAGACCCAGTACACGCTGGAGCGATATCTCTCAGCTGACTTGAGCTGGAGGAGGTGGCTGGGGAGATGGAGGTCTGGGCGTCTCTGCTTAGGCTTCTGCCTCTTGCGACCTGGTCCCGTATAAGCAGAAGAGGATGGATGGATGAATGGACGGATAGGATGAAAGCATGCATCCATCCTGCTTTACATCATCAGAACAGCCTGGTGGGGGTGGTGTAATTGTGTGCAGGATATTTTTTTGGCAAACTTTGTGTCATGAAGCACCAACTGAGTGGAGGACACACCTGGGAAGGTTAACACAGGTTTATTTACAAAAGCAGAGAAAAAACACTGACATATGAATGAATTTTAAAAAGTCGTGGGAGGAGCAGGTTATTCCATAGGCGCGCGTGCGCACACACACACACACACACACACACACACACACACAGTCAGAGAAGGGACCAGGGCAGTTCCAAGCAAACACACCTATGGGTTGGCTAAAACAGGACAGGAGACAGCATTCATACCTGCTGCTGATGCAACAATTTGGTCACAACCGAGGGCTCTCTTCAGCTTAAATAACCAGACTTGAGCATATATGAGTAACAGGTGAGTTGATCAGCAGACTCACCACAGTTGAGGTTTTGACAGGAGGGCGGGGAGACCTGGACACCTGCATACACAAAACACAAAGAGAGGAAAAGAAAGAAAAGAAAGGCCAGAAGGACTCCGGGACAGTGAAACTCTGGTCTCCTTAGTACCAGCCCACCCGAGTGTTGCTGCTGACCATGTCTTTATGTATTCCCACCTTCAGCTGCTTCCAGCAGGATAATGCAGAATTAAAATCATTCCCCTAGTTTTCATTTATTGTTTTATACTATTGAAAGAATTGATTCCAGCTTCAATAAATCACAGCACTGTACAGCTTTGACCAAACTGACAATTAGTGTTTTACAACGTAACCATACAATATTGTTTGATTGCACAAAAAACGCACACACAACAAAACCTATTCAAACCCATTCAGATTCAACAAGTTTAGCAGAAACCTGTCTGGGTTTACAATAAAAACTGAAAAGCACCCAAAAAAGTATACATTTAAAGTACCTGACCATAATTGATAATATAATTTTACTTCACGTATGACGTGTGTCATACGTGAAGTAAAATTGTGTTCCTCCTAAAACTGTGCCTAATGGGACCCCCAATCCATTGTAAGATGCATGTTCTAATCGAGTTCAGCTGTATTTCCATTCTGGCAGAGGAAGCAGGTCACGAATCACCTAACAGCCTGGACAAACACACACAATCAATATTGCTATCACACACACTCACATGGATTTTGAATGCTGACCATGTATCCTGGGTCTAATATAATGACTGACAGACATGTAATTTTTTTAATATTAGCTCATGTTTGGTGATGCATTCAGGGTCCTCAAGAGCTTATGAAAATCCTTTGAGTTGTAAGAAGCAGTATCATAAGTAAGTAAGGAGGCCCACAGATGTCAGGATGCTGTTCAGTTGGTCACCTTTGCTCATGACCTATGATCATTCCTCTTCTGTTTGTTGCAAGTATTTATTTATTGATTTACATTTGTTTGTTTACAGAGTAGCCACTCATGTTTGCATGTTTTCCTATTTTAATACCACATTGCTGAAGCAAACGCAAACTGAACTGCTGTGCATCTAGAAGACATTACTACACACTGTCTTTAACAGGTTACATTATACCTATTAAAATGAAAGCATATATGATATCAAATTAATATGGTTTGGAAAATGCATAGGAAAGCAAACGTGATCCATATTTTTGCATAATTTGATTGAAATGAGGAAAAACGGGCATTAGCCAATTTCACAGATGTGCCAAATGCACTCATTTAAAAGTTAAAAAAGATCAGAGTTGTGGGAAGGTAAAGCTTTGCTGTGGTTAAGGTTACTGTTGCACTCCCTGTTATATCCCCAGCTCATCCCTTTATATTAACACAGAAAGCTGATTTCATCTCATTTGAATAAGGAGAGGCAGGCCCCATCCGAACTCTCCAAAGTCATTTCACAGCCTCTCGATAACCCGGACCATATTTATTCAAATAATCCAAAACCTTATTATTCATATCCAGAACCATTTCTCATTTAAACACAAATTCATGGAGAGTGAGTCACGCACAGCCTTAAGGTTAGGGATTTGGATTCATAGTAAGATGAAAGAGGTCAAAGAGAGAATTGCAAATGACCATCCATAATTCATGTGCTCCGAGACCAGGTTGTACTCCTCAACTTTTAAGGTCGAGACATTTTCATGAATGTGGGAATCTACAGGCAAGTGCCATAAATAAACTACATTAACATTTGAGTTTGTGTTTAGTTACACTTTACTAAGACACTAAGCTAGAATTTAAAGGTTTTTATTGTAAATTCTGCTGTTTAATTGATTTTATGTCGAAAACGTGTGTTTATTGTGTGAAGAAATATCAACCAAAGTTAAACTAGGGCCAGGCTGTACTTGTGTGTAATGTAATGTTATACCACACAATGGTACTTTGAATCAGTGTAGTCTGCTCTGAGTCAAACAGAAGAGGAGATCATAGCCACAGACAAGGTTTCTACTAGTTAACAGTGACTGAAGCACCTGGAAAGCAGCTCTTATCACCAGCAGCATTAACTCCTGGAAAAAATAAAAAATAAAACATGATTGTTTGACGAGAAAAGGACTGGGGGGAGTAACTCTCCACGCTTGGAGTCGGCTCTTGAAGAGTAAAGCCTCAGTCAGTCTTAGACACCAGTTGATGACCCCTTGGCAACATCTGGTTGCTGGGGAAAAAATGTTTACTCCCTGGCCAGTTGGCAAGTGATTGCTGGCTGTTGCTGGGTGAAATCAGTCACAAAGAGGGTGCTGCATCAAAAACCTCCTTGTGATTCCTTTGGTCACTTCAGATTGCTGTGGTTGCTCACAGTTTGAAATGGAAGATGCTGATTTGTCTGCAAACAGTCACAAACTAATTCAATTCCATTCAATTTATTTACATAGCACCTACTCACAGCAACACTTTATATTGTAAAGACCCTACAGTAATTACAGAGGAAACCCAGCAATCAATACGACCCCCCATGAGTAAAGCACTTGGTGACAGTGGGAAGGAAAAACTCCCTTTTAAAAGGGAAGCAACCTCTTGCAGAGCCAGGCTCAGGGAGGGGCATCCCCCTTTCCAAGCAGTTGCAGACATGTTGGCTTCTTCCATACACGCTGCAGGTGGTTATCTGCTAGTGACAAAAGCAACTGCAAGGAGGTTTTCAGTGAAACAGCATAAACCTCTTTGTGACCAATTTCACCTTGTGATAGCAAGCACCCAGCTGCAACCACTTGCCAACCAGATGGAGAATGCACATTTTTCCATAATGACCGGGGTTACTGACTTGTCTGTATGTCTGCATGACCAGGATATTAGCAATTGATTTCACAGTTATGGTCAACAACCTCCAGCAACCACTCCCATTGGTTGGGGAACACATTAGAAAACTGGGTGTGGGTGGGTGGGTGTGACGCTGAACTCAACATTTCTTCTAGCCCGTTAAGACTGGAAGTGCTAATACGTTAGCTCTCTTAGCTTTTGTTGAAACTGCATTGTTGCTTTTTCTTAGCGCAGGGATCGGAAGCTACACTAAAACTTTTTGGTGAAACCCTGAGCGTCCTCTCAGAGACTAATTACAAAAGGTCCGATAGACACTCCATCCTGTTACAGTTACCTTGTCAAGTCTTATTGTGAGCAAACCTTTCCTCGGTTGGTCTATTCTGCTTCTATTTTAATGATTTCTTAAGACTCAGCTGTCAAACACGGCTGCTGCTGAGGAAAGACTAAAGCAAATGAACCAAAGCAAAAAGCAGGAAACAGCTGGCGCCCTCCACGGTTCACCAACCACGTACCCAAAAAAAGAAGGGCCTCTCAGCAGATGTAGATTAGCCACCGGCTGCCTTTCTAATCAGCATGGGCAAGATTTGAGATGGTTCGAAAAACAAACACAATTGTTTGGCTGCCAGACTTACCATTGTATTCATAAGACAGGACAAAATAATTTATTAAGCCAATATTCCTGTGCTACCAACAGCTGCTATTTACAGGATGCATTAGTTTTGCATTTAATGTCATCTATTAGCGCAACATTATAAACAAGCAAAGACCAAAAAGCAAATATCTGCAGCCTCAGATGATGGAAACTCTGGAACAGTCCCTTATCAGCAGAAAAGGCAGCGCTATATTTCAAGAGACGCTGTAGCAGCCAAAAAGTCTAAAGCCTTGATAAGTTCCTGCTGATTGCAGCTATATACAGACCCACGTCCACACAAAGGTGAAATTGCTTCAGTGATTTATGGTTTGCCCTCCAAGTATTGAGCAGAGAGTCCCAAAGATTTAAAGGTGGCATAAGTGTACTTTTGTTTTTGCACTGACCCAAGTCAGGCTTTATTTAACCTCCTGGCAAGGTTATGCATACAAAGTAAGGGCAAATGGTGAACCATAATGTGACGGTGCGGTCTTCGCACAAAAGAAATTTAAAAAAAAAAAGAGTTGTCAACAACGCCACCGGGAGGAGGGGGAACCACCCTCCCGGTATATCAATACTTAATATTGATAAGGGATTATAAAAAAAAAGGTACGCAAGTTCATAAACACCAGGGCAAGAGACCGTTCTGAGTTTTAAAACTTTAAAATTTTATTCAATAATAATAATAAAAAAGAGAACCAATTAAAAATGACTGGACTGCAATCACCCTTGCGCCTCAAACAAAAAAAAACTGAATAGACAACTATATTGGACTCACCAGCGGCAAAGCGGGACTCTAACATGACACACAACACACGTACAGGCGCACAGCGCCATGACTTCACCACACGACAACTGTGACAGAAAGCTCCCACCACCAACAACACGGACCATACAACCGCTGGCTCGCCCAATACTGAAAAGGAAACACAATTAACTTTGTACAATTGAGCTCAAGAGTTAAAACAGCAGCCCGATCATAATAAAACACAAACACACACACACACACACACTCAATCATCCACACGCACCAGGATACAATCAACAAAATAAAAACAGCTTAAAAGACCCCAGATAATTTACTTTAAAAGAAAGTTCAGTATCCCAAACTGAGGCCGCCAGTCCGACGCCACTGAGTTTGAGGATGGCCCACCGGACCTAATGGAGGCAGGCCACTCAGGTGCTGACCGCAGTGATCCGGAATACTGCTTTTATTTCTTGGCTAGGCAAAACAGCAGCCTGTCCCTCAGGGAACTACAGTTTGGGTGGCCAATTCCAGTATGACTGGGCTTCAGAGAACGTAGAT
>VUQK01030983.1:1759-15248 GCA_015106715.1 Bujurquina vittata
CCCTATTTTTTTTTTTTCTCTTTGGGGGGGGGTGTGTTTGGGGGTGGGGGGGGGGGGGGGGGGGGGGGGGGGGGGGGGGGGGTATAGCGTTGATATATTAAAGTGCTTGGCTGTGTGAGACAAGCGGCTACTACACCCTGGTATCAAAACACAAGCAATGACAATCACAGCAGAAGACTGGCTGAAAGTAGCTGCTCTGAATGGCCCACTGGGGAGACATCAATACAGCCCCCCAGATGTTGGGGTCTCCCGGTCCACCCGATGGAGAGATGTTCCTCAGTCTGATTGCACAACTGGAGAGGGCTGGAAACAGAAAGGCTTCTTTGAAACAGAGAGGCTGAAAGCTCGGTGGCCATGGGGGGAGGGAAGCAGGCCCTCTGTGAGAGAGTTTCCTTAGCAACAGAAAGAATGACATCCTGACTTCCCAGCAAAACTCGTCTGAGGGCTTCTGCTGGATATTTCCATGTGGTGAGCATAAAAAAAAAAATGTTCAAAAGCCGATATAAAGACACACACTCCCTGCTTCTTCCATTTATATTGAAATGAGTTTTTCCCCCCTCTGCTCGGCTTGTGTGTAGTGAATACAGAGAGTCCTAATGTATGTATTTTGCTCATTTTACTGTGTCTGGCGTTTCCGCGCCTCTCCTCTGTGACTCTGTGTTTGCCTCCTGCTGTGGTAAACACAACATTGCTATGATAGCACATGCATTTCAGAAAGCTCAAAACACTGCCGAGGAGCCGAAACATTTTCTCTCTCTCACCCTTTCTCTCAATTTCTTCTCCCTCTCCCTCTGCTTCTGTCAGTCCTCCCTCTCACTTCCAGCCAAGGTATTCAGCTCCCATGATTGCAAACACGCATAATGACAGCATCTCCCGGGGGCCAGCGGAGGTACCCCACTGATGCTGAGAGACTCTATCCTGTCGTCACATTGCAGGAAATTTCTCGGCAATGCACACTGGAACCTGGTGAGCTTTGGCAAGGCACCACCAGAAGCTGGGCTGGCTATGTTCTTTTTTTTTTTTTTGTTAATAAAATGAAGTGCAAACTGTGGCAGGCTCGTATGCATTGGAACAGCTCACTGCTTCCTCCCATTACGAGGCCAGGGCGAGCGCCATGGAAGCATAAGCGTGAATACATTATAAAGTAATGAGGAAACATCCAGGAGAGGGTCACGGGGGGCGTCAAGCGGCTCCAGGGGCCTTACGAAGAGCTTTCAGTGCGCTCCGTGATGGATTAGTCATTCGTGTTTGAAGAGCGAGCGAGAGGTGGAGTTCAACAATGTTACACACAGCAACAGTTGCTAAGAGTTGCAGCGAGCGAGGTCTATTCAGTCTGTGAATATGTACAGTTGGTGCTGAACAGGAATATAGGTGAATAGAGATAGAGCTGTTTTGTGTATCAATGATGATGATTGTGACATTTCTAACAATGCAGCATAATATTCATGAACACCGAAACACAGCTAGGAATCATGGGTACTGGAGAGGATGATAATGTAAACCATTCATGCTGTAGCAGCATGAGAGTGGCTAAGACAAAATGTCACTGATATTTGGTATCTGAGGCAAATCTTTGTGGATGTCAAATGACATCCTAATCCCTGCCATGGCTGCAGCTGGAGCGCATCATTGTGAAGAATCAACCCGAAAGTGAAGCCCACAGGCTACAGCCTGGTAAGGTACTTAGGGATAAATCGTTCTCATCACCGCTCACAAGCAAATGATTACACTGTAACAAATTTCTGTAAAAGTACAGGAGGTTTAGTACAATAATGCAACCATTCTTAGTGACTACAGTTGAATCCTGTAAAGCCTACTGTACATTTTAATGGTGTGATGCTGTATTTCTTCTTTAATAAGAGCAAAGTCTCGCAGGACTGTAAATGTTTAAGTTGAAATCATGAATTTAGAAGAATTTTGTGTTTAGAATTTGACTGTTGATGCGTAATGTGGTTTCCAGTGAACAAGAATAGTGATTTATCTAGCAATGGGCAACTAGAACCATGACCCAAGTAGCAGGTAAGCCAGGCCCAGCTAGTGTTTGTTGAATTATATCTTATAGTGAACTCTTTAGTGAGATCACGGCTTGAAAAATAAAAATAATAACAGTATAATGGCAACCAAACACCAGACAGTAAAATAATAGAGCTTGACTGATATAGAATTTTCAAGACTGATAGCGATACCGATATTTGGTGATTGAAATAATTAACAGATAAGCCAAAATCGCTTTCTTTCAGACACATGAAACACAAACATTTGTTATGTGTAGGTATTTATGAGGTCTTACTAAGACAATATGACAATGCAGTTTAAAAATAATCTTATTTTACTCTTCACAACAGGGAGGTGGCAGAGTGCCGTCTGGTGGACAACTATGCAACATCAACGCTCATAACATGGTTGAAGGGTGTTTATCCTGTCTGTTCTTTACTTTTTAAAATGTTCCTTTATTGGCTGTTATAAGTGCCATTCCAAGATATTAGCAAATAGCTAATATCATCTAATATATCAAGCGTGCTCTATAAAATACTGTAAAATTTAGTTCATTTCAATTCAGTTTTATTTATATAGTGCCAAATCACAACAGTCACCTCAAGGCACTTTATATTGTAAGATAAAGACCCTACAATAATTACACAGAAAATCCAACAATCAAAGCAACCCCCTATGAGTAAGCATTTGGCGACAGTGGGAAGGAAAATCTCTCTTTTAACAGGAAGAAACCTCTAGCAGAACCAGGCTCAGGGAGGGCCAGTCATCTCCCGTGACTGGTTGGGGCTTAGCGGAGAGAGACAGGACAAAAGATATGCTGTGGAAGAGAGCCTGAGATTAATAATAACAAATGATTCAATGCAGAGTGGAGTATAACCAGAGTAAAAAGAGGTGAATAAGAAGAAACAGTGCTTCATGTGAACCCCTCAGCAGCCTAGGCCTATTGATGCATAACTAAGGGATGGTTCAGGGTCACTTGATCCAGCCCTAACTATAACTTTTATCATAAAGAAAATTTTTGAGCCTAATCCTAAAAATAGGGTGTCTGTCTCACAAATCCAAATTGGGAGCTGGTTCCACAGAAGAGGGGCCTAAAAGCTGAAGGTTCCGCCTCCCATTCTACTCTTAAGTATCCTACGAACCACAAGCAAGCAGCAGTCTGAGAGCGAAGTGCTCTATTGAGGTGATATGGTACTGTGAGGTCTTTAAGATAAGATAGGGCCTGATTATGCAAGATCTTGTACGTGAGGAGAAGAAGTTTAAATTATATTCTAGATTTAACAGGGAGCCAATGAAGAGAAGCCAATATGGGAGAAATATGCTCTCCCTTTCTAGTCCCTGTCCCTGTTTATATTCTGTATGGTACAGTAAAACATTATTATAGCTGACTGAATTAAAAACTAGAGCTAGGTGTGAAAAACACTTAATTAAGTGAAATAAAAATAAAAACTAACAATTTTGTGAACTTGGAAAACTAACTAAGATAAAATTAAAATATAGAGGAAATATCCTTAGTTTTAGTATCTGTTAATTTGGTAAAATTTGTTATCACAACTTGCCTAATGAGGCTTTGAAGGATATGTTTATTAAGTCCATGAGCCACCTGCTTTCAAAAAGTTCTGTTTTTATTGTAATACTGCTTTTCCTAAGTCTTATTTATGGCATATATCCTCCACACAATAATACTTAAAAAGACTAAACCTTCACTAAAACTAATAAAAATTCAATCAAACATTGTCAAACAATAAAAACTGAACTGAAATGAGCAACCTTACTCTGGAAACTAAATGAAACTAAACTGAATTAAAAAAAAAAAAAACTAATTAGAAAATAAAACCTATAACAACTGTTGTACAGTATAATTTTTTAAAGGTAAGAAACTATTGCAGGTTACAGTGGGAACACTGTAAAATACAGTTTACTGCTGGCATATCTAGGTGCCAGTACATTACTGCAATTTAACTATACTTTCTTACAGTGTATCAGGAACTATCGAGCCCTATTTTAAACCCGGCTTTCTGATATATGTCAGAAAGTGTTGAACTGGCATACTTAACTGAGAAAGCCAGCAATGAGTGCCTTACTACAAACTGTCCCTGCCAATCATCTATCACACAAACAGGCCCTCATTCTATACATTCCTGTAGGGTGGGATGGGTGGGTGGGTGCAGACTGGTTTGAGCCCACTGCTTTGGAGCCACTTTCTCCACAGCGCAAACGCCCTCCCTTTGGCATTCAGTCACTGATGAGTCCGTCGAGCCGCAATGGAGTCGCCTGATGGAACGCCATGGCAACGACCGACACCTGGCAAGAGTTCATCCCACCTCTTCTCTTTCTCTCTCTCTCTCTCTCTCTCTCTCTCTCCGCCATCATCCCTCTTTCCCTCCCACTCGTCCCCCCTACTAGATGCTGGAACATATTTCCCTCAGACTGACTGAAAGCCCCTGTGAACAAATAATGGGTGCACGCCAGTCTAAATAAAGTGCGGTTTATGAGTTGTGGTCAGAAATGTCTCCCCCCACCACCACCACTCCCCTCTCTATTGCTCTCTTTTTAATGCTCGGCACAAAAAACAGTTGCCAACATTTTTTCCTTTTTTTTTCAGGTCATATGGCTGGGTGGTGATTATACAAAGCCATTTTTTCCTTTCTCGCAGTGAGGCAAAAAGTCAAATAAAAGAGAGCGGCTCCATGCTAGTAGTCTGCGAACCCATTTTTGTAGAATGGAACAAGTCTCCCAAGCCAAAACAAACCAACATGTCCCTTTGCCATTTTTCAGCTCCAGCTTTTCAGTAATATGCTAGACCTTGGCGTTGAATAAATCTTGTGTAGCAAGCTTCAGCTGTAGGCTGTGCTATCAATTAATCAAATTAATCAAGACTAGAGGGAGTTTTGCAAGATCCTTGCAACTGACTGAGAGGCTGCATAAATGTTTAAGTAAACCACTGTTTGATAGAAACCCCAGAAATATCAATCACAGACACCGAACTTAGTGATGATGGAGGATCCTGCAGTGTTGTTTCAGACCTATTTGCACTGAAATCAGGTTCAAGAGTTGAATTAATGTGTAATTAAATGAGTAATTCAACATTTGGGGAATCACCAAGAGGGACCTGAGTAGACTGATAAATTTTATGGCTTTTACAGACCTGAACTCAAAACATACTCAATTGTGGTTAAGACTGGGATTCAAAGTGAAAAATAACCCTACTACAAGCTGACACTTGTACCAATTAGACTGCAAATAAAATTGAAAAAGAACGTAAGACGAATTATGGAGTCGGAGGAGCTAGTGCACTGTATGTGCTAGCTAATTTGGGATGACTAACAAAAATAAGACAAAAAAAAAAACAAAACTTGTGTCAGCGCTCGAAAGCATCTGAGAAGTTTTGTGTGAATGTAGTTTGAATTTGACAGTGCATATGAAAACATTTGCAGATTATGGTGTGGCTGTTTTCTGAGTTTGTAACAGTATCATTGGCTTACCCAAGCTAGGCGGCTAAATATCTCTCTTTTTTTTTGCTATTTACATGGTGGAGGAAATGCTACCAACGTGAACTCACCTGAAGTATGTTAGGATACATGCCGACTGAAACATAGCATGCAAAGAATTTCCATGTGTTCATTTTTGGTAATAAAAGTACTCTAAAAATGTACTTTTCTGTGGACACAACACTTTAACAGTTACTTTTTATTGGCAATAACCTTGTAATGGTAGCTTTAACCCATCCACTTCACTCCCCAGCCACCTCCTCCAGCTTTTCTGTGGAGCCAACCAAGAGACATAGTCTCTTCAGCTTGTCCTTAAACTGCCTGGGGGCTTCTTCCTAATGGGACATACCCGAACAACCTCACCCAGGGGCATCCAAGATGCCCAAAACACCTCAGTTGGCTCGAACCAAGAAACCCTACAGAGAAACCCTTATTTCTGCCGCTTGTATCCATGTTCTCGATCTTTTGGTTTCTGCACACAGCTTGTGACCACAGGTAATGTAAGAACATAGATTAACCGGTAAATCAACAGCTTCGCTGCTCATGTAAAAAGTTCCTTTTAAAAGTCATGGTAGATTAAACGCAACGTTCAAAAGTAAAACCAGTGTGGACGCAATCATACACAAAGCATCACCACCAGCTAACAAGATAAATCCCCCAATAAAAGCAGAAGCACTGTAAGTTGATGCTAACTGACTATTTTCACTTTGTCTCCTGGTGATTTTGCACATTCATAAATACACACGCTATCAAGGCTTGGTTTAGCAGCCTGTGATTAGTGGCTTGGTCAGTGACTTGGTTTGGTAAAGCCCTTAGTCTCTGTTTCTTTGGGTCTGGCAGCATTTATTGTACCTCATTTTGTCCCCCTAAAAACCAATCTGATGAGGCCAAGTTATGCCAGCAGAAAAATCAAGATGGCTGTTGCTGTAAAAAAACCAACAACTTTATGCCTTCCATTTCAACAACTCCTTGTTAGATTAAGTTTCCAGCACACGGAGCTTTCTTCGCATCTTTCTAATGTTTCTGCAGTGAAGCATGTGGCCATCACAAAATTATTTATGCTAAATTGCCAAAACTATAGGAGGTATGGAGTAAAAGTGGAAAAGAGAAAACTGCAGAGAGACGCTGATGGTGGCTCATAAAACTGAGAGACAGAGTAATAATTTTAAGTAGTGTAATAGAGCTGTGTTTAATTCCAGTAGGTGATCACGCTGTTCTCACCATAGTCACATTTATGCACGCACGCAAGGTGGAAAATACCTATTTCTATGTCAATTACAATAGTACACGTAATAACAATCACCGCGTGAGCCATACAACCCTCAGCAGCTTGAAGGAAAACTTTGCAGAACAAATCGTGCATTGCCACACTTTTTAAAAGGTGTGGTAAACTTTATTATAATGTCACAAAAAAATGCACATAGTTGCTGTATAAGTGGTATTAGAAATAAGAGCAGCAGCATATAAATTTTGTGTTTATGGAGACTTGAAGTGCTCTGGATAATGTCTACATTTTGTTTTACTTTGAGGCACAAAAAGCCACTCAGGGGTGTGGGAGTGATGCAGACTCTTTGATTACAGATTCTACCAGAGGTATTGCACATTGGCCAGCACATTCAGTATATAAATCAAGAACTGAGAGGTGCTGCGTGTGTGTTAATGAGCATTAAAAAGCTCTTAAAGTGTAATCATCTTCATGGACCCTCCACATGGCCTCCCTTTTTTTTGCACTATCACTCCTAACCGCAACCTCCTCCAGGCCGACAATCATGAAACCAGAACTCTTGACTCACCCAGCTCACACTACAAAGTTATAGGAGCTTTCAGAGACAATAGAAGTGGGGGAAACAGAAGCAGTGATGATATCATTGCATTTAGTACAACAATGTCAAGACAGGCTACTCTTAGAGAATGCAGAAGAACACCAGAGTTAGCTGTTCATGGATCTGCCTTTGTGGGAATAATTAAGTAATGTGTCTTTTGTGTAAATTGCACAACACATATTTGTTCATTCACTGGGAAAATTTGCGCTTTTCGCAGGAGAAAACGACCCTCCCTTCACGCTCCTGAATGGACTGTCTGGGATAAATGAGAATGACAGGTGTGAAGTGGGCAAAATACTTCACACACAGCCTAAAACAATAGTCTTTGTGCTGCTCGAGGAAGAAAAACGGGTGATAATGAGTTTGTGCATGCAAGCTACTTAAATGTGACTTTGAAGGATTTGAAAAAAAAAAGTGACAGATGTTTGTTTTGGCTACCTGAAATTCCATGTAGGTAGTTATTGTATTTTATATCAAGCAAAGAGTTATTTTAGAGTGAGTAAAAAAGAGGAACTTTGGTTCTTTTTAATAGGAAATATTTAGCCCTGTGTGGTAGAGATTTCAAGCATTTTTATAACTGTAAAGGGCAGGATTGTGGTGTCAGGATGACTCAAGCATATCTGCTCAGTTACTGAGGGATTGCTGGCTTAAATCCCAGTATCTTAGTCAACAGAGAAAATCAACATTGCCATTAAGCAAAGAAACTATCCAGAGATACTGGAAGGATATGTTCTGTATAAAAACTCTTCCATGAAGCAAGGATTTGTGATAGGGTACAGTTAGGTGTAGCAGAGAGGACATAGTTAGGGGATATAAGTAGCGATTTAAACTGGTAAGTAGAAATCTAATATGAACTACTAAGCATGCAGCTATTGTGCTGTACAGCTTGAACATAGGTGGTTTTATCTGATGGCATATGTACAGTTTGATTCATAAGTAGGAAATTTACATGATTTTTGTATTTTTTTTCTTTTGTATATCACCACAGCAGATTGTAAATCAAGATGTGATTGAAGTTCAGACTTTCAGCTATAATTCAGGGGTTTAAGGAAAGTATTTCATTGTTAAGGAATTAAAGCTATTTTTACACACAGTCCTCCTTTCTTAGAGACTCAAAAGTAATTGGACAGTCGACTGGAGAGCTGGAGTGTTAAAGTTGCATTTTGTAGCTGTGAGGGAGGCCATTATTAGGCTGAAAAAACAGAATTAACCTATCACAGAGACAGCAACAACTTTGGGAGGGGTAAAATCAACAATCTGGTTCATTCTAGAAAAGAATGAATGCACTGATCACTGAACAGCACCCAAAGGCCTGAAAGAAAGATCACGATGGCAGAATTATTTCCATGGTTAAGAAAAACAACTTCACAACATATGAATTTGTGCCAGAATGATGTGAAAAGGAAAGTATAGAGAATGAGAGGAGCAGCTTGTGATTGGAAGCATACCACATCATCTGTCAAACATGGTGGAGACATGGTTGTGGCATGGACAAGTATGGTTGCCAGAGGAACCGGGCCACCAGCGAAGGATAAAGTATGAAGAGTACAGGTCTATACTCTCTGCTCAGATTCACACAAATGCTGGAAAACTGATCTGACAGCACTTCACAATGCAAATGAATCATGACCCCAAGCAAACTGCAAATGCAACCAGAGTTTCTCAAGGCAAAGAAGTGGGGTATGCTTCAAATCAGTGACAGAGCAGTTACTGAACACAAAACTGAAGGCAGAGAGCCAGTCTGTGTAAGTGTCTGTGGATGCACGCCGCACCACGCTTGCTAGCATTGATTGATACCTTACCACTTCGGCTTCTCATGCAAATATACTCACTGCCTGCTCCAGAAAAAACAGCATGATAGACTAATATAAAATGAAGCTTTTATTTACAGTCTTTTTCCTGGATCATCTTGCCTGCAGAAAATTAAGAGAGTGGGAATTCTCAGGACTTTTTAGTTAAATAGAGTAACAGAGTTAAATAGAGTTAAATAGCACAGACGTAGAGCCTTGACATAATAATTTGTTTTATGACAGGAGAGAGCAAAGACCACATATTGTTCAGCTGAACAGTACTTTTATTGGTTTACAGAAAGTATCTTTATTTCTAAATACAACAAACATCCAAACATAAGGTGGCGCCCAATTTTGAAATTCTCTTCTATAGCATAAACCGGTAATGTGGCAGTCAATGTTTTTGAATGGAGTCTTGATTATGAGCAGGTAACCTATCCGTACTGTGGCCATCTACACACTTTAGCCCTTATATGAAATAAATAAGTGTAGGGGAATATATAATTTCAGTGCAAGTTCAGCATACATAAGCACAAGTAACTGTAACACTAACTCACTCCAGCACTGGGATGTATTAGCTTTCAGTGCAAAATTAAACAAATCTGCTTCAACATAACCACCTTAAAATGGCTGTCGTAAATGATCTCACGTTAACAGTCGCTTCTGGTGTATAAAAATGTTGTACCTCAGTTTTAAGAAGACTGGCGCAGAGCAAGAACGGGACAAACATTGCTCTGTGCACTTGATTACAACAAATAAATACTACTGCGAGAGGGATACATCTTCCGTGAGAGAGTACACTATATAGAGCGCAGCACCAGGATGTATTTATGAAGTGGAGCAAAGAAACCTGAAATGCCAATCTCTCCATGAACAGCGGGGAAGGGATGGTTGGTTACAGAACATTTTCTGACTCACTCATTCAAACTGTGTTTTACAGCGCCGACACGCACTCATGACATGCAGCTAAAATGCTGCCTAATAAATATCGCCTGCGTTTTTATGCCTGCTTTGAGGTAGCCCCAATTAACCAGGCACTACACACACTCCCCAGTGACATATGTCCCAGCTGGAGCCAAAAATAACACTGCCATGAGGGAGGATGGAGGATGAAGGAGGAGAAGGTGGGTACTTTGTTGTGTGTCTAAGTTGCATGATTAAGTATCAAAGCCTTGCATACTGTGCTGTGCTTTTTTTTTCCTTGGGGGAGGAGGGGGGGGGGTGCTAGGGTCTGCAGTGGCTCAGATTTTCAATTCAAGTGTGGCTGCACATTTGCATTAAGAGTGTAGCTGGGTCTGTGGTGGAATCTCCCAGAGGAGCGCTTCGGAGGCCGAGGCCTGGGGCAATGAGAAGAGCCTGCCTCTATGTGAGTGAGGTCAGGGCCGAGCCACCTGCGAAGGAGTGGAGGATGATGCGGGGGATTGATCAGAGTCTAAAAACACATATGGCCGTGCACCAAAGTGAGGAAACAAACAGTAAGATAAAACACAGCCTGCACATAAAGACGAATATGACAACTGGAAAAATTATTATATAACTTTAGGCCAGCAAAACAAGCTCTAAATGCATCTTAAGTTGATAGTGCGGGAGTGTATTCTCCAATATTTAATCTCCTCTTTGCTCTGCTTTTGGTCTTGCCCAAGAGAAGTATCTGGCTCTTTAGTGCTTTGCTACACTATATGAACAAAACTATTGAGTCACACCACTTAATCTTTGAATTCAGGCGTTTTCAGTCTCAGCCACAGGTGTATAAAATCAAGCACCTAGCCATGCAGTCTGGCTTTACAAACCTTTGTGAAAGAATGGGTTGATCTAAAGAGCTCAATGAGTTTGAGCGTGCTGCAGTAATATAATGCCACAATTGCAACAATTCAGTTCATAACATTTCTTTGACTCCTAGATATTTCACTATTATTGTTATTGCAATGTTGCAATGTGGAAACATTTAGGAACCATAGCAACTCAGACACCCAATGGTAGACAGCACTCCAAACCATCCCTGACATTCAAATCTGCACAAAAACTGCACCAGGTGATTTATCGCATGGGTTTCGTTTAGGTGGTTCAGCTTTTTGGGTTTTTTTTTGCATAATAGTCTGCAACAGCTAGTCTCAATCTGTTTATGAAACTGAAACAGTGAGATGATCTGAAGGTCTCTCACTATCAGTTACAAAGCACTCTGTTACGATTCGGCAAAACTGGGTGGGTTGGGGCTTCGTGTTGCTTCTCCTTTTTTGTCTTCTTTCAATTTTCTCAGGTGGATTTGAGGGTGGAGTCGCTCAGTGTGGGTCAGTCTGGAATCTACCTGTTTAAGAATCTGCTTACTCACAGTCTGGTAGAAACTCAAGCTGATCTGCTCCACCTCCTCTCCACCACCTGGACCTCCGGACATCTGCGACCCACACCCAGCCAGCCTGCCCGCTCTCCACCTGCTCCCTGCAGATACCCACCAGCCTGCTCAGGAGTCCTTCCAAGCTGAACGTCCTCATGTTCCCAAGTGAGACTCAGTCTGATTAAGTTCATGCACCAGCCAGCAGTGCTGCCGCGATACTGTCCACTTCGAAGCAGTATTCCTTTCCCTGTCACATTCCCCTCACTGCTCACCTTCCTCACAATAAAATTTACTTGATTTAACACAAACACTTGTCGAGTCTGCTTAGCGCGTCGAGACGGCCTTGCATCACGACACTCATCAGTGTGAACAGTAGCTGTGTAAGAACTGCTGCTGCTAACTTTCCTTGAGCTTTGTAAACTGTGATTACTTTTATGTAACTGATGTTTGCAATAAATCTGGTGGCAGTGACATAAATCTTTACTGGTAAATGCTTGAATGTAGACTACAATAATTGAAATGTACCCACAACTCATTGTAACTGTGATTAGTATCGTGCTGCACTACAGATTCCAAACCCACGAACCAAAGAGCCAAGAACCAAAGAGCTGATCCTTTTAATGCAATAGTTGTAATTTGTTTCTTGAATCTTGACAAAATTGCGGTTTTAAGAAAAAGCTGTTCCTTAGGCATTTCCAGCTGTGAAAAGTAAACCTTAGCACCTATACAAGCTGCATTTTTTTTTGTTAAAGCCAAAGCTTCAGATCCAAAACACAAGCTGCTTTTTTGAAGCCAGCAGCTAATTGATATTTTTCCGCAAACAGCATCCAGTAAAGTTCTCTAATGGCCTTAAATCTTAATCACAGCTCTCGACTAGACATGACATCATGGCAACAGGTAGCCCATTTTGTTCCACTGGTCTTTAATCATCAAGATTACCATCATAACGGGTGAGTGGACCACTGGTTCAAAAAAGAAGGCTTCTCTGTGTGGAGAACTCAGATAAGGTATGTCTGTGCTGCAAATAGCCTGGAAACAGAAAGGAGAATGCTGTGTTCTTTTATTTTGATGATCTCAGATAAACCGCTTTTTGATTTATAAATGGAAGTTGCAATAACCATCAAAAAATTCATACAGAAGTGAAGATGCTTTCTAAATATGGTGCAAGAGAATAGACTGAACAACTACAGATGGCTTTCAGACTTTAAATTCCCCAGATAATCAACAGTTATAGATTCAAACCATCACCAATAAGCAGAACGCTGCCAAAACACAATCAGCTCCCTGTCAACACATTCACTGCACTCCTTCCTCTCTTCTCTTCTCCTTAGCCCTGCATGTTGGATGCCTCGGTGTCAGCCACACCAGTTATTCCCTTAATCCTAAACAGATTGGCTTCCGCCACAGAAGAAAACCCTCAGTCTGGCCGTCTCCTTGGCGCTTGCTCCGCAGAAACCCCATTAATCGGCAGCACATGGCGATAGGTTATGGAATGGATTATGGGCCCTGCAACGTATGTGGTCCACGGGCTGTTCTGATGGTTACATGGTGGCGTTCAGGGACACACTTCCTAACGAGGAGACAGAATTGATCGGCACTGTTCTCACTTTTACAGCCTTCCAGACCAAAGGGGGAGGGGGACAGTTGTCAGTCATTCTTAATAGTTGCTACCCTCAACAGCGGAGTCAATGGCTTTCTCCCTGATGTGAACAGTGCATAGAAACTCATGCGGCGTGCTGAACGTGTAATTATCAAACTTGGAGCTGCTTATTAAGATGAGAAAGAGGACAAGGCGATTGTGTTCCTTTTATTTTTTGTTTCTCGGCACAATGGAGTAAGTGGAGGTCTGTGAAACCATGGTGAGGAAGAAGGATCTGAGAGGAGGAGGACAAGAGAGGGAGAGGGAGGAGGCAGGGAGCGAGAGAGAGACATGGGGAGAAAGAGATAAAGGAGAAAGAGACAATCAAGCACACACATACATGAACGCTTACACACACACACACACACACACACACACACACACACACACACACACACACAGAACACAAAATAGAGAGG
>VUQK01030984.1:11012-23238 GCA_015106715.1 Bujurquina vittata
TGCTGGTGACTTATTGGGTTTCATTGCATATTGCCTACAAGGACAATTTGTTAGTTGATCAATACTTACAAATCGTCACTCCCTGTTGTAATACTCACAGTTTCAGTCCCCCCCCCCCCATGTTCAAACAATATCTAATGAAGCAGTGGTTCTCAAAGTGAGGTCTTGGGACCTCCAGGGGCTCATGACCCCATAGCCAAGGGGTCCCCAAAATAATTTACTCCCAGTCTAAAGATGGGTTATCTTGCGAGATGATTTTCCATCTCACAATGGAAAACTTTAAACTGATTGTGACACATTACATGACATACATCTATATAAATAGTTCCAGCTACAAATGTTGGTATACTTATTAGAAGTGGAAGGGTCCTTAGAATCCTTTCTTCCCTGTAAGTGGTCCCTGTCCCTGAAACACAACAATAATCTGCTGAAGGCTTCCCGATTATTCACCAGCTGGTCATGTTCTTGTTCCACAAGGATCACTGCTGTGTTCTGAACAGCATTGTGGGATGGGATAGTACCGTTGGCAAGTGGGCAAGAGTGGAAGGAACCCCGAGTGACCCGAATCCAAATGATCCCTATGCAAAGATCGACAGCGAGACACTCTTCAGAGATGGAAAACTCACACCCTCGATTACAATTCTAGGTAAGCCCGCTCTGACTTGAAATTATCTCTGCTCAGTGATTTTTATATTGTTGTCAGAAGCGAAGGGGAAAAAAAAAAGCTTCAGTTTCCCAACTTTAAATTGTTTGGACAAGTTTTAGCTCAAGGTCCAGTTCCAGCATGTATTTGAATAGTTATTGTAGATATTTGTAAATCAGCTTGTACATCACTGGTAAAGCACTTTGAACTGCATTAACCTGTACATGAGGTGCTATGCAAATTAAGATTAACTGATTGATGCAGTTGTCTTTACATTTTTGTAAACTGTGGCAAAAAAAATAAATCTACACGAATAATGTTAGAGAGCGATTTGAGAGTCAAAACTGCAAGAAATTGTCTTTGTCCTTTTGTAGAGACTTAATTCTGCCTTGCTTTGTCTCCTCAGGTTGTAACGTGACTATCCCCTCCGAAGTGATTATACTGAACTCAATTGTCCTCCCACATAAAGACCTCAACCGTGGCTTCAAAAACCAAATTATTCTCTAGTTAATCTTTCTCATCCTTCTGTCCACTTACTGTCACCGATGAAGGATGCTGCTGCCCAGCCACTGGCTCTGCTTCTGAGTTACTGTATATAAGATGTCAGAAATGAATATATGGAGCATTCATTTCATAGTTTTGAAAGATAGATTTTTTTATATATTTGTCCTCGAGCCTTTATGCAACATTAAGTGTCAGCAGCATTAGAGAGAGGGTAATCATGCATGTTGATTCACCTTGAAAAGTTCTGTCATGCCAGAGGTTTTATATTGTTTTTACTTATCACATTTACCGAACTGTAAAATTACCGCAGACACTAGTGTAATTTATGTAGTTGATTTAATATTATGTCAAATAAGAAAAAGGGAAAAAATAAAAGAGTTTATGGAAAACCTACAATCTGTTTCTCAAGGGCATCCTTGACGAACGTGAACTGTTACTTCGACATGAGACGAGGAATTATTGGAAAATAAAAATCACTGGCTACCGACTGTGGTTAATTTTAAGAGGTGATTATTTTTCTCGCGCTCTGATTAAAACCTTTTAGTGGCTTCATTGTTAGTCTAAAAAAAAAATTGGACTACCATCAAAATAAATCAGCAGACTTGAGATTTACATTGCAATCAAGCAATGTTGCCTTTGGAAATGTGAATTTAGTGGGGGTGGGGCCGCCAGCAACATGAGATACTTAAATTGTGCAATCATTGAAGAAACTGTTCGGGGTTTATGTATACAGCACATTAACATTTACTTATTAGGCACCCATGATCACTTCAGTACTTTCTTTCTAATTATTACAATGAGTACCTTTTAAGAAATAGTAAACTGCGATACTGGAAGTTCTTCATAATATATTTTAATCAAGTCTCTTTTGCACAATTGAATGCACATTTTTATTCATGGTGGGTTGGTTTCAGGTTTTACTTGCTTTTCACTGTTGATTCAGGTGCCTTACAGCTTCAAAAGACTGAGCCCAGTTGATGAGGATCCCACCAAGAGGATAAAAACACTATAATGAGGCCCTGAAGACTGGGATGAGGCAAATCTCCATGCTCCTCACATGAAAGGCAATCCTAAAATTCATTAGATCAAATAGGTTTTCCACTCCCATAACAGTAAAACTTACTTATTTATGCAAAGAGATACGCATAGTGGTAGTAGCGTTGTAAAGCTAAATTACAGTATTACCAAACACCTAATAACATGCATGTCGAGCTTTTTTCCCTCCCCTCTCTTGTGACTGTGGGGGAAAGTTGATGGGTTCAAGATCATTTGAACAAACAAACAAGCAAGGACCAAACGCACAACTCTTATTTTACTTGCAAGGGAAGCCGTCTTCTGCGTCCCTCAGGACACAGAGGAGGCTGGCTTCTGCAGCTTTAATTCACACATGCATACAATAAAAGTCACATGACTAAGAGTTTCTGGTTGCAACGTACAGTAATCAGCATTCCTACAGTTCACCACGTATGGATGCGACCTCACGTGACTTAAATGTGTTCGCACTCATGTGCCGACTCCGTTTGTATGCATATGAGGTTGGGGGTGTCCTTCATTGTAATAATGAGGGGTTTCCGTGAGGGTGTGTGTGTGTGTGTGTGTGTGTATAGGTGTGGCTGGGACAGCCTGTGATAATGATTACAGTAAAAGTATCACAAGCCTGTCCCCATTCAAGTAAACCAAAGCAACAGGATTATATACAAAAGAAACTGAAAGTTCACACCTTAATTCCAACAAAAGTGTTTGTATTTGAGGAGGCTCAGGAGCAGAGATGGGTTTGTTAAAAGATGTCTGAAATGTACTGGCCAGAGTGACAGAAACCATCAGGTGGGAAAGGCAGCACAGGTGACATGTGACACGTCCTTCCTGTCCTGGGTAAATGAAGGACATTTTAGTGCGGTGAGTCAGAGGGCATGTCGACTGCCAAATGGTGTGTCTCCATCTTTTTCGCTCAGATTTTTTTTTTTAGAAGTGGGTGTTTCCACTTGTTGGAAATTAATACTGATTCAAAGAATGTTTGTGCTTCTTACCAGCAATGTAATAAATAAATATCTCTATGAAGCATAGAAAAGCAAACAAATCAATGCATTTAACTCAAGGTTCCTCGTGTCTCTTTTAAGTACACCACTGGCTCAAGGAAAAACAGTATGTGCTGGGCAGCTGCCGCACATGTTGTAGTTGCTCATCCTCTTTATTGTCATGCCAACCTTTGCTACTAACTGCTGCCGCAGTCTGACAAGCCACCGTATGCCTCATGTTGTGCTGAACAGTTGGGCAGTACAGTGTAAGATGTCTTCTGTGAATGAAGCATGAGGAAAGCCTAAGTGTCTCCATTAGACTTTAGAAAGTCTCCACTGGATGGATCCAATCTGTATTGTATTGGTGGGGTAAAATGCAGAATTGGGATTCATGAAGCAGTGGCTCGTGTCTATTGAAGAAACATGAGGTATTCATATAAGGACACACTGTGCTCTAAAAGGATGGCATTCAGTGGATCAGATACCATTAACCCAATGCTTACACATCAATTTCAAGTAAACTGCAAAATTAGCTTTGTTCAAATATTCTATTTTTGGACTTAATGCTTTTCAGTCTTTAACAGTTCAACTCCCAGAGCTCTGCCTGTTTGTGTTAGAGGCCTGCTTAGTGAAGCACTTGTCTCCTTGTCAAGATCCATTGAGCAGCCATCGATCTGCTGCCTGGTGACATCCAGTTCTCGTGCCTCACTTCCAGCCACGTTGAGACGAGACTGCGTGTAGGTCCTGCGTGTGCTTCAGTGCTTACGATGCTGAATATTTCTCACCCCTGAGCTCTTTGAACCACATTTAATTTCCAGTGACCTCTTCAAAAAGTGAGAGTCGAAACTTCAAGTTTTTCAGGGCTGCCCTTGCTTGAACGAGCGTGATGCGCTGTATCCAGAAAAGCTCTGTGCAACTGTCATTCTGATATTAAGGCTTAGATGAATGGTTATTTGTGTCTCAAACTTATTCTTAAGCTTTTGTCTCTCTTAAGTTTCATTGTTCAGTGCTTCTTGTTGTCACTTTCTCATCTCTTGTAACCCACCGCTGAGGAGATAAATAAAAGAAGGCATGAAGCAGTGCCAGGGCCACTCATAGAAATGTGTTATTTTGTATCTTTGCTTTGATAGCATAAGATGTTATATTAGTGTGCAACCTGAAACAAGACACATAGCTGTGGATTTGTGATGTGTCCTTTAGTCAGTTACCGCAGTCCTTGTCAGAGCCACAGAAACTAAAGTCGGACATGAATGCTTCATGTCGCAGTCCAGGTGTTCTCCCAGAGGTTAGCTGTGAAGTCATTTCTCTAGTAGGGGAAGGTGACAAATGCAATAGCTTTCATACCAGGGATGGATGCACATTGCCACTGTTGAGACATATTCTCCTCTTGAGATATACATGTTATCATCTACAGTCACTAATTCCATCAATTTTTTCCTCATAAATCCAGGTCTTGTGGAGTATTACAATGGAAAAGCAATACCATCTGGGGTTGTGACTTCAGGTGGAGCTTGGCAAATGAAAACTGCATTAGCATCTATTGATGTAAAAACCCCAAATGTCAGATCCAATTAGAGGGTTAGAACAAGGAAATATGTGATGACTTTTTTTCTTTTTTTAAAGATGGCTTCAACTCCATTTTGTTGCATTGATGGATATTTTTAAGTTCACTTTGACTCCAAATTTCTTAGCTTTGCAAATCTGAACTTGTGCAGCGCTCTACATCTACAGCCAAACAGTTTCCCCCAGGATTTAGTATTTTTTCAGCCTTGGTAGCATCTATGCAGAGACAGTGGCAATGATGCTGTACATGTTTCTCTGACATACACATTTCAGAGGTTTGGTTTTGAAAAAGCAGAGCTCCCAGCTGAGACAATGGACTGTAAGCTTAGCGGGCAAACTTGATGTCCAGTAATATGAAAGAATAAACAGAATGAAATCAGCTTCACTGGTCGTTGTTTGCTGCCAGAGACTCTGAGTGTGTGTAGGAAGGCTAACAGTGGAGGCGAGACTGACTTTGGGCAAAGGTCCAGGGATGTTTCCACTCGAGAGGACAGGTGGAGGGTTTGCATGTCAGTGCACTGAAAGGATGGTGCCTAACAGAAGCCTAAAGGATTGACAAATGAGCTGTCAAATAGAAACCGACATCTCACGGTACTCAGAATCATACGGTAAAGAAAAACTGGATTTGGCTGTCATGCATCGCTGGCGAATGCTAATGTTTTGCTAAACTGTGCTCTGAAAACATCCGAGCACACCAGATCCCCAAAGAGGTGTAAAGATGTCATTTTTGTGTTCTTACCCAGCAGATGTGCTGTAGAAATCTTACGTTACGTTACGTTCTTACAAAACACAAAGCTAGACAATGAAGGTTGTCTCAACTGTAAAGATTTAAAGTTGTATTTGTTACAAACTTTACAGCATTTGTTTTCAACACTTTGTGGAAACTGATTTGATATCTATTTTTTTTAATAGAAGGTAGCTTCTGCCATTGAACAACCTGACATATACTATAAATCCTTTCTTATCTTTTACGTGTTAGGCATATATTCCATTTGCAAAAGTTTGAAGTTAGAAGGGTATTACTTTAGAAAAACTGGTCATACTGTAAAATACTATACATTGCAAAAAAAAAAAAGGATTTAGGTATGCTAATACCTAATGTCAAGCATTCATTCAACTATCATTCCATGATATGCAACTTCAATAATCCTAAACGTTGTTTTTATGTCTCAGGACGACTGTCCTTGAACACGTCGTTTCAGCCTCTGCAGGGCATACTGAGTCAGGGCGTAGCAAGATAAATACAGCATGTATAGATGTTTGCTTAAATGGGGACAGTCTGACTAATATGGCTGTGATTCTTACCTTTATAACACCAGCATTTAAAAAAAAAATCTGCCTGGTGCCACGGCGACTTCACTCCGACAGTTTTAACTGGACTTTAAATGTATCTTTAGCTACAGCATAAATTCAACAGCATTTCTCTGCAGTTTGATTATGTTTCTACTTCCATTTGGTTTTCTTTTCTCTCTATGCTTTGTGAAGTTTAATACAGAGAAGCTGAGCCAAGTCTACATTCAAACAGTCTTAGTTCCACTCCTCAGCAGACTGAACTTTCATAAACTTGGCTGCTTTCTCTCTAGCACAGGATTTACCACAATGCCTGAAATGGCAAGAAACTACAACTGCGTCAACATTTTTTTTAAAAAAAACTTGTACTGCAATGCACAGAGGACGGTATTAGTTAATCCAGTCCTTTTCAAAGTCCTGTTGTTGTTTATAACTGAGTAGCAACAAGTCTGACATGTCCACAAGAGGACGCTGCAAATCAAAGGCAAAACCACGATGACACTTATTTGACAGGTGGAAGCACAGCATAGACTGTATATAAAAGATGGACATAGTTTCTGGGTATGAAGCAACTTGAACTAAACATTATTTCTAATGGCCAACAGGGGGCAACACTTGTGGCTGAATAAATGTGTCTGGTTGTGTAGAACAGTGCGGGAAAACTCCCTGGCTGTATGATCTCAGTTGATCCCTACTTTCAAGTCTCAAGATGTTCAATATTGCATAGATTATAGCCACTGTTAAAGTGGAAAAACAAGGATAAAGCAGGATACGCAATATGTTGTGATTAAGAAGCTGACAGTCTATGAGCATGCATCATATATTAGCCTTCAGATAGCTGCTTTTGTGCAGCGTGATGTCCAAATGAGCCGCTGGAGACTTCTGAAATATTTGCGATCCACAAACCCCACATCGCCTGGATGTACAACTGCTGGAACAACCAGAAGAGTACTAATATCCTGCCTTCAACATAGAAAGTCTCAAAATAATAGCTTTAAAGTAGCAAACACTGATTAGGTGTGCAGCCCACAAATAATGATTAAGCAGTGAAGCGTTCCAAAATACACAAAATGAATGAAAATGCAAACAAAAGGCAATAACAGAGAACAAGTTTATAAAGTTTAACAAGTTTATAAAGGCTTCTTTTTTGTTGTCTGTTTTTTTAAATGGGGACCTGACTGTGGTGATCCAATACAGAGAGTCTGTCCCACAGTGTCACACGGGCTAAAACAGTGAACACATGGTCTGCCTTTGTGACGTGTTACCTGTGGCATGTTTTTGCGAGCAGCCCTGCTGACGTTTTTCGCACTAGCAGTCAAATGCTGTATCATATAGGTGCGCACACAGTGCACTGCAATAATCTTATCAGGATGAAATGGAGGGTGTGGATAAGGTGTTCAGTTATATTATTCTGGCCTGTCCTTGGCAACATTTCTAATCTGCACAGTTGTGGCTAAAAGTTTTGAGTGTTGGTTTTCAAAAAGTTTGCTACTTCAGATTTTATGATGGTAATTTGCATATACTCCAGGATGAAGAGTGAGCAGACGAATTGAAAAGCATTGCAAAGTACCTGCTGACATCATTTCAGTGATACTTTCATTTTCTCGTATCCCATATCTCGAATAGCAGATTGGATGATTTAAAAGGAGGGTGGTTCTTGAAATCATTGTTCTTCCTCATTTTACAGTACCATGGTTACCTGTAATGAAGCACGTGCATTCATCATTGCTTCACAGGCATGGGTATTGCTGCTAGTAAGACTACACCTAAATCAACCACATAGCAGACATCAAGAACTTCAAGGCTCAGTTGTTGGTGCCAGACGAGCTGGTCTGAGTGCTTCAGAAACTGCTGATCTACTGAGATGTTCCCACAAAACCATCTGTTGGGTTGACAGAGAATGTGCGAAAAGATAAAAGATCCAGTGAGCAGCAGGTCTCTGGGCAAAAATGTCCTGTTGATGTCAAACTCAAATAAGCACTCGTCACAACCCAGGCATGCTGAAGAGTATCATGGGCTCATCCAAGTTGGACAATAAAAGACTGGAAAATGTTGACTGGTTGATGAGTCCCGATTTCTGCTGTGACAGCTGTGGTAGGGTCATGCATGAATCTATTCTGCTTTGTGTCCAAGGTTCAGGCTGCTGGTGGTGACAGGTGCGGGATATTTTCATTGCTCCTTAGAATACGTTTAGCATCGTTTAAATGCCCCAGCCTTCCTGAGAGTTGTTGCTGACCATGCGCATAGCTAAGAAATCTGCAGCAGTTGTGCGATGCTATCATGTCAATATGGACCAAAATCTCTCAGGAATATTACTTTGTTGAAACTATGTCATGAAGAATTTATACAGTTTTGATGACAAAATGGGGTGCAAGCCAGTACTAGCAGCGTGTACCTACTGAAAAACAGGTCCAAGAATTGAGCCCAATGGGACCACGCATGCCATGACAGCCGCTGAAGTAACATTGTCAAAGAAATTGTACTCTGTTAAGCAGGATAAGAACCACTGTTCCATCCAGGTGAATATATGGTCAGATGTGTCAATTGCTGCAGTCAGCAGCAGTAAAATAAGAACAGAAAAATTGCATTCATTAAAATGTCATTCAAAACCATAAGTACGGTCATTTCTGTACTGCAGTCTCTTTTTTTTCCAAAGCAAGATGGAAATTTATCAAATAAGTTGTTAGCTTCCATTATCTCTAAAAGATGCCTGCTGACTACTTTTTCAATCATTTTTAAAAGTAGAGGTAATTTGAAAATTGGACAGTAGTTATAAGCAAGAATTTTGTCTGAAGCTCTTTCCTTTCAGAGAATCTGGATACTGTTTAAAATGGTCTGGGACATAACCGTATAAAATAGACTCCTTTATCATGTTCAGAATCCATGACTTCAGAAACCTTTCTGAACAACCTAGAGATATGATGAATACTTTACCTGTTGTTAGACACAGTGTCCCTCAGAGCCAAGAGAGTGACTCCACCTGATGGTATGGTGGATGTTCAGGTGAACCAGTGTATGACAAAGTCTATCCATCCATCCATCCAAAGCAGAGAAGCCCAGACCTCCCTCCCCCCAGACACCACCTCCTCTGGAAAGTAACCTCTCAGTGTGCAACACAGTTGGCACGAACAGTAGAACCAAAAACAAGAAGTCCTCATATGAAACCAGAGGAAGTCCTCCATCAGCATTTGGTCTTACATTCTCCATGATGACAGCTGATGCAACTTTAGCTTTGCCATTCCTTGTTTAAATTCCCTTTGTGCTCTCGAGAGAAACCTTCTCTTTTTTTTTCTCCAATTTTTATCGATGTTCTCTTGTTCATTTGGTAGAAAAATAATACATTGCAATGAACTCTTGCAGAATTTGTGTGTAAACCACGACTTCCAGTGTAACGATAACAGGCTGCCTGGCTCCGTTGTGACCACGTTTCAGTCTTAACTTTACAACAGCTTTGGCAGTGACAGATTTCATCAGCAGCCCTTTGTACTTTCTGAGCTCCGGCTCAGGATTAAGCTTCTGGGTTTCTTTTTTTTTAAGGGAAAAACCTCACACTTCTGAGAACTTAGCAGAGGGAAAAAAGTCACTAAATGCAGTACAGGCAAAATGGACGAGTTCAGTTGTGATTATTAGAAGTGGTGAGGTGTCCCACAGCAGGTAGCTGCGTCTTGTTCTGGTAAAATGGCCCCATCTCTGTGAACTCTCCCATATCAGTAGATTTCTGCTACACTGATCTGCGGTTACTGAATTGATGTATGCTTAAACTACATGATTTTTAGGACAGTCAAGGTTGGGCTAATTTAATGTTTTATGTAGAACATTGTGGCGATGTGGCATCACTCTCCCAGTTATGGTGCTTTTAGATGGGAAACAATCCTTGCCAAATAGCTTACGTAAATTGCTTTTGTGAGCTTTAATGTAGCTCTACATATGGAGGAAAGTCCAAAGACTGCAGATATCTTGTATCACTGGGTGTATAAGTTCTGTGGCGGTAACAAGGAAATGCTTTGAATCGCTACTATTTTTTCCTCTTATTTTATATTAAGGCCTTAGCAGACCTGCGGTGGTTTTACCTGTGTGGGTGTGTGGTATTGCGCTCTCACTCTTGTCATGGATACCAGCCTTTTTCTTGTGGAGCCTGTGAAATGTGCACAGCTGACTCCACTCAGCAATCAGCTCTTGCAGTTAAGCAGAGGAAGAGGACATTTTATGAAAGCCTTTTTTCTGCCAGCGTTGAGTTCTGTGCTGCTTTTTTTCTTTTTTCTGAATAAACTTATCGATGTATTCCCACCTTCTGAGTTTTATTGCACTATTTCTTTCTGTTCTAGCTTATAATAGTAACTTGGCTGTCTCTTTGAGTTTAATAATTAATAACAATCCTTTGTTTTGTTCCCTATTATACTTCCCTGCCGTCTCGTTCTCCCGGACAATTGTATTGGTGCTTCCTCACATCCCTTGGACTGGGGAAGGCAACTCTGCACTACTGCAATCTGGAATGAAGCCGGGCCAAAAAAAAGACTGATTGACTTTTTTCAATCCAAGTGCAACAGAGAGTGAGAAAGGTAACTTCCTGTGCTCTAACATTGCAAAGTTTAAATCCCACCAGCATCCCAGCTGTAGTGCTGATTCAGTTTCTGCTTTGTTTCTTTACTGTTTGCATTGATTTACAACTCTGCAATGACGCATACTAAGGATTGGAGTCACACAAGGTAATGTTTCTGGCCACTCATGTTCATGGAGGACAAATAAAATGACTAATTGAGGATCAGCTGGAAGGCTCCCAAACACTAGCCTTTCTGTTTATGTCCCTGTAAATTTTATGCAGCCTAATGTGCAATATAAAGCTTCATTATTAACAGCACAAAATGACATTTTCATCCACTTGTGAACTCAAAGTGGCAAAGGGACTTTGAGCATGAAGAAGATAAATCTGTGCTGCCAACTTCAAAGGCAGAATTTTTGGTATCTTGGAGGTATGCCTCAGGTTCTGGATTAGCGGGACACAAGCTGCAGTTTTCAAAGGATGGTTGGCCTGCCATATCCCTAAACCTTAACCTTTTCTCACCTACTGGCGTTGCTTCCCACGTTAAAAGTCTGCAAGCAATCATTTCATCCCCATTCATGTTATTAGGTCAGTGTAATGTTGCATTGGGTGTGTTTAACAAAAATAGTTGTAATTATGTGGCAAGTGGCTGCAGCTGTGTCAGTCCCAAGGTCATGATGTTGTGTGTTGGTTTGAACATGGACAAGAACTTCATTTGTTGTTCTAACTTTAAACCGCAATACACAGTGACAATGAGGAAAAAGTGTATATCTTTGCCATAAACCATGTATGTGTGTGCAGCTAAGCAGCCATTCTAGCTTTTAATTTGTGTGGGGAAATATTGTTGATAATGATGCTTATACACCAGCCTGCATTTTCTCTTTTTTCAGATTGCGCCCCATTTGTTGGTTATTTTTGCCTAATATGGCACCACCTGATTGCTTGTTGAGAAACCCAAACGGCAGTTGTGCAGAGGGGTACTTTTCCCTTTGCTAGCTCCTTCTCTGCTCAGTGAAGGACTAATTAACTGTACTTGGTTTAAGTGAAGTTAATGGACTACATGTGTACTCTGAGAGACGAATCCAAGAGCAGGCAAACATGAAAGTATAGACACACACATGCTTGTGAGTAACCACTGACAGTTGCTGGAGAGCAGAAGGGCCAAGCAGCCATGCAGCCAAGAGAAGCCTTTATAATGTGGGGCTGGAAAGCTTCTTGATTTATGCAGTTGGGTAGATGGTCCAAATGTATCCTCCTGCAATATTTATTAGACATCCACACCATCACTCTACATTCTGAATGCAATAGTGGTGGGTGGACAGAACATTATGCACAACATTGCATAATGTAAGGCTGTCACATACTAATGGAGGATGGCAGTGTGATTATTTGCATCATTTCCATAAAGTCATAATTTTGCGCTTTCTGTACATCTAAGATTAAAGCATCTGAGAAACACCCTGTCCTGGGGGTGGGGTCTTTGCTTCTGCTGTGCTGGCAGCAGCTGTCAGACAGTTCCTGCATTAAAATACTTATGTATATTGATGTCTTGTCAAAGTGTAGCCATGTTCACCAACACATCAGCTTCCCTTCATCTGAGCGAGCCGGTTACTGAAGTAGAGTGAGCCACATGTTGTGCCGTTGGAATGTGTTCCATGCAGTTGCCTACTG
>VUQK01030995.1:5206-16703 GCA_015106715.1 Bujurquina vittata
TTATATTGTAATATTATATAAGCCACTTATCTAACGATGTTTAAAACAAACCACTAACCACACAAATGTTTTGTTGTTTGTGTGCTCATTTTTCTTCTTGATTCATGTGGACAAGGCCCTTTGGAAAGCAGCATGCTTGTGTCCACATGAATCAAGAAGAAAAATGAGCACACAAACAACAAAACATTTGTGTGGTTAGTGGTTTGTTTTAAACATCGTTAGATAAGTGGCTTATATAATATTACAATATAACTGAATTTATGTACATATATATGCAAACACACAATGTGTGTGAGTGTAAATATGTGCGTGTAGAGTAATTCTTACACCCTGTCTTTTTTTTTTCTTTTTTCAGTCTCTGAATATGGTTTTTATCGCCATAAAAAGTCGTCACATGAATTGTGTCACTATCTACCTCATGCTCACATGCTTACAAATACTGTACACATATAAAAATTGACAAACACACACACAAACACACGCTCACACACACCATTCCTCTTTGGGCAAAGTCCCAGAAATCAGTCTCTTGGTGTTAATGTCCTTGTGTTGTATCCTCATTAACTGGGTGTGAATCTGTTTTCTTGTGAATGGATGTCATTGATTTTTTTTTTTAAAGGAAAGTAAAAGCTTCTTTCTTCAAGGTCACGCTGTGATAAAAAGCTTGAGATGTTGACCCAGTTGTCTGAGAAAGTTTTTGTTCTGCAGGACCTCTGAAACCCAACCCACAGAAATCCCTCAAAGTGCTTATTGCTTCTTGGCTCGCTCCTTTTTGCTTGCAGAACACTGTTCCGACACTGAAAGCAGAACTTTGCATGAGAATAAAAACGCTCCTCCTTAACACAACCATCTTCCACTGATCAAAGGGGCTGAAAGGTGCCCGATTTACCCTTTGCAGGTGTAGACCTCCTCTCTCTGTGTGCACTGCTTGCATTCAACATAGCAGCACCAGCGCACCTGGCATTGGCAGGGCCTGGTCACCTCCCTACTTTGAGTGTTGTGGCCTCGACCGCAACAGATAGCGTCGCAGTTCTTGTCCTTGTAGCATTTGCGGGCTGCAGTGCCCGGTGAGTATTTGCTGGGTCTACAGAAACTGGGTGAATCCTCGATGTGGAGCAAGTCCATAGTGCGGGGGATTTGATCGTTCAGGCCAGGCAAAGGCTGCTGTTGTTGTTGCTGCTGCTGCTGCTGGTTGCGCCCTGTGGAGATTTCTCCCTCCCCAGTGGCCTCATTGGTGGAGCTGCCGACCTTGACGGAGGTCTCATAACGCTGCTTCAGCTGCTTTCCGATCTCATGGAAGGGCAGGAGCTGCCTCCAACAGGTCTGGACAGTGCAGGAGCCAGAGACGCCATGGCACTTGCAAGTGGTCTCCACTCCAGCCTTGATTACCTGGACCAGAGACAGAGCAATGCTGTTAGCCACTGCGAAACATTAAAGGCACATAATGAAAGGTATGTATTAACAAGCTTTTGTTTTGCAAGCCGCAGCTGAAAGAGCCAATTCACTAAAATATTCTCACAGCTAGATGAACTGGGTGGAGTACAGCAGTTTGGGAGGGATACAGACATATTTTATATCCATTGTTCTCTTTTATGTCATAATTAAAAGGGAAAAAATCAGCAGCTTCACTTATTGCTTGGGAACTAACAGGAGGGGAACACTGTCTGAGACATCACATAAAAGAAAAAAGTGAATTACAGTTTGTGGGAGGATTGATCTTGTTATGATAACCAGATGAAATTTTGATTAAACAGTTATGGTTATTATGATAAGTGAGGGGAGGTTATGGGCAAGAAGCAGCCACAAAACAATTCATTCAGTCAGCCATGGGAACCTTTAATACCTCCTACTATACTGGGCACTTTACTTAAATGTGTTTTCTAAACCCAGAGTTGATCAACCCAGCCTTCTAGTGTGGTCATTTTGGGATAACCCAGACAGAAGTCATGCAATAATCTGGAAAAAGAAAGGAATACTGAAGAAACTCTTTTTTTCCTTGAACAAAATCACCCATAACTGCAAGTGAAACAGAGAAATTATCAGCTAAAAAGACCACAACGTGTTATTTTAATATCACTTGACCCCTCAGCAGTCAGCCAGAGTTCATTTCTGCATCAACCACAATGTTTAAAGCAGAGTGTGTGCGCGCGAGAATCAATGACAATAACATATTGTCCTATATGGGATTTGCTTTTCTCTGACTGTGAGAGAGAGATTGGGGAGCAGGAAGTGCATATTCAATCACACCAGCAGGTCAAGAAAATTTGATAGGTCAGCCTTTTAAATATCGGGGGGATGCAGAGGCTAGCACATTCCAGTTTCGTCCTCGGTGTGGGAATTCATGCTGAGCGAATGCGATGCACCTCGCTACATGTGCAAATTACAAAAAAAGGGGGGGGGGAAGGAGCCAAAACAATGTTGTAAATCTTTTATCACAAATAAAATCTCCAAAGAGACTGGATTTAGGAGAGCCAAGTTGAAAAGGAAGAGCTTGCATTAGTTTGGAGGGGGGAGTTTTATATCTGTTAATATTTGGGAAGTGTGCTTCGGCCGTAACTCTTTTTGAAACCAAAATGAAAAAGGCCACAATAGGCGCAAAGCACAGCAAAAGAAATATATTCCAGACCATTAGTTTGCTTTGGCTTGACATATTAGGACCATTTATTCTGCTATTAAAAACACGTCCAACATGAAAAACCCATATTTGCTCACCACAAACAATCACTGCATTCTGCACAAATGAGACTCTAATCTGAGAGAGAAAAACAAATATTGACTAATGAACACTAGGACCTCACATAATTTACACCAGCAATACTCCCGGTTTCTTTTAAATATGTTTCTTGTCTTTTTCTACGATGTACCCCATTTTTTAATTGCTTTTCCTCTCCCAAGGTATCACAGTCAGTATCATCATTCTGTGATGATATTCAGGTCCTCTCTGGTAATCTTAACTATGTATTTGGAGAGAGTTAAGATGGAGCCCTTTGGATCAAACAGCAGCGCTGTAATGTTTAAAGTATGACAAAAGCAAAACTCAAGATACGCTAACACGGTGTATCCGGGATAAGGCGAAAAATGAAATGGTACTTCATGTTGATGTTTGCTGACACAAAGAACTCAGGCAATATTGTATTACTGCAGTTTTCCCATCATTTAAATGATTCATACAAGCAATTAGCCAACCCTTCTGTTTACATACTGTCTCTCCATATGAACTCTGACCCTCTTCAAACTGAAGTGTGTGTGTGTGTGTGTGATAACTCAAATTATTATGTTAATAAAAAGGTAACTGAAGCTGACACTTTGCTTAGATATACTGCAATTAAATTACTGTTTTCTGTTTTCTTTTCCTTTCAGTGTTACTCCTTAAACGTTTTCCAACATCGCCGACATGTACATGAATAACTTGTGTGCCACAAATTAAAATTCAATCAAGTTTAATGGTTTGGATAAAATATTAGCTAATATTGTTGATGATAAAGTCGCAGACAATCTGTGATAATAAGCGAAGGAGTACACAGAAAATTCAATGAGGCCTTCAAGAGGCAACAATGTTGTAGAGTGGGACATCTGAGATGAAAGCAACAGATGTTGAGATATTCTTTTTTTTTATAGCACTGGCTGACTTTTTGCTCGAAGCAAGTGTCAAGCTCCAAAAAGAACCCCCCCGCCCATCTTTCCCATGGTGCAGCTAGATGGTGTCTTTGGTTAGACCAGTAAGGTAAACAGTGCTATCAGTCAATACCTCATGTTTGTTTGACGCACTTACCTTCATACCCACATTCGTGTTGTGCATGTCCACACGTGCACGTAGATCCTTGTTCGAGCGTTTGCCCAGGAAGTCCTTGACAAACTTGTTTGCGTATTTGAGGTTGTCTCCACAGCCTCCCCACTGCCACGCCTTACGGTTCTCCAGGTCAGGGGCCTCGTCACATGTACAGCGCTCCATGCGTCCCGCGCTGCAAGCTTTGGCCATGGCATGAGTTAGACCCGCTGAGGAGATGGCATACAAGAAGGCTGTCTCTTTAAATCCTAGAGAAGCCCATCGGAGAGTGGCGAATTAGAGGCAGGAAAATGAAACACTTTCAGTAGAGCTGCTCACTAACACACTTTTAGTTTTAGGAACACAAGAGTATAATGCGCAGTCAGGCAGCTCCCTTGTTTTGCACACAGACTAAGTATTGTTGAACTCAGGTAGGAGGTATAGGGTTTCTTTTTGCAAACATACACTCATCTGTACCTCCGTCAATTAAACTCGTCAATGAGCAAACATGGAAGTACATTTATTTTTATTATATATGGTTTTATTGAGTCTGGTTTGATTATTCTGAATCTTCTTATGTGTGCAGCGGTACCCTTCCCTCCCTTAAACAGAGTCAAATTAAGAGTAGTATTAATTTATCTGCCCTTACCTCTTTTTAATATGTTGGCTCGGTGGCGCCCCTCTAAGGTGCAGTTCCACCTCTCAAAGCGGAATTGATACTGGCATTCTAGGGCGCTCATGGTGATGGCCTCTCTTAGGGTCTCCGCCACGCCCGGGTCTCGTCTGCACATCCTGCGCTGCTTCTTTTCCAGTTTGAGCCGGTCGCACAGCTTGTAGTGGGCCCTGCCTATGCTCTCCTCTGGTAAAGAGTTCAGTGGCAGGACAGACAACGGTTCATTACCTGTCAACCTGGAGAAAAATATCAGACACACATAAGCCATTTGGAAACAGAAAAGGGAATGGATAAGTCTTGATAAAGTATTCAAAAACACAGGATAGTGATCTTCCTGGATAAATAATAATAGTAGCAAATATATACTACATAAACAGCGCAGAAAGCACAGCTGCTCATATAATGCTCAAAAGTTTTGGTTAATGTTCAAATGAATTCAGCTGTTCGGTGGTTAATGTTCAGGGGAATTCAACATTTGCAGGAGATTGAGATCAACTCTCAGTGCAGGCGTGTCTGAGTAAAGAGCAACTTCCCTGCAGTGCTGGAAAAGTTAGGTTAACGATATAATGCCTCTGATGTAATTCTCGACTGAAAATCTTCGCTACTTGTAGGTACAGCAGAACACGGGAGTTATAATTGGCAGTTTCAAAGCATAGGAGAAACATTATATTGTTAGCATCTTTTTGTAAGTAGTGGCTATCCACAGTATCAAGAGGAATAAAAGTCATTATTTCTAAACATTGAACAGTATTCTGTGAACGTTACCATCGTGCCACGTATATGTAAAGCAGCAGCCAACAAATGGCTGCTGCTTTATATAGATTTATATCATAATCTTAAAAAGGTGGGCGGTAGGGGTGTACCTCATACAAATTTAAACATGACAATATTTTTTGATCTCATTATAAAAGTCTTGAATATTGAGCAAAAGTCTGGAGGTCTATTTTATAATCAGTTTTGAGCTGAGCCATGAACTAAGCAAAAAACTGAATTGCTTTAGCAGTTCTTAAAAAAAAACCATTACCTTAAATTAGATCAGAAGATCGGGGCATAATGCACCGAGACCATGGTAACAATGCCCCTATTGCTGAAACTGGTCCACTTTGGTCATCTGGAGTACTTAAAAACCCCACTAGGAAGCTGGGGGGGGGGCAGACAGTATGCATGAGTGATGGGTGTCTGACAGGTATGTCAGCTCATCCCTGCCTGTTCTAATGTCAAGATGACACCAGGACAAAGTGGCCCTTGGGGTACTGGGAAATGTCACGGTGCCCCAAACAGCCAGTCCGCCACATGTGCCACTGCTTTAAATTAAGTTCAGTGCTCTTGATGATAAGTGTACAAGTAAGAAATTATATTCTTTAACAATCCATGAACAAGCTTTTTGATTTTTTTAAACTATGCTCAGCACCATTTATGAATCAAACAAGGCCAATCCATCAGGAATGACCTCAAGACAAAGTTCAAGTGTGAATCTGAGCAGTTTTATAAAGGATGCACCTGTATTCATCCTAAAGCTGCACAGCACTTGAAATATAACAAGTAGGAGTTGCAGTTCTAAACACGGTATGGAGAACATGTGGTGGACTTACACTCCTTTCGTCAGTTTATTTAAGGGATCCGTATATAAAAAACACACAAAGCGGGGACTGCCACATAGCTGGCAAAACCTATAACCAGCGTTCTGAGGTCGTGATGGAGAGCGCAGAGCATTACTTTCATAAACACACACGGGGGACATGACTGTCAGCCTGTGACCATTTTGGTCACACCAACTGACAGGACTGGCAGTGTAGTTGTTCATTATGTGTAATTTCTGACCTCCTTTACACTGTTAAAGTGAAACTGAAGAATAAATGGATTTACTGAACTCACAAAAGCGCAAGTCCTCTGGCCTGTGTGCTTTTGCAGCCGGACGTCAGACTTTTAAAGGATATTTGTGCATAAAGTGAAAAAAGTATTTATGAAGGACATTGTTTATCGGTGATTTGGACTTTGGTGAATTCGGTGTAGGCCGAATTTGCCAGAATAAAAAGAAATGCACTAAAGCCAGGATTACAGCTCCCAGCTTTGCACATGTCAGCTCCAAGACTGAACACCTGACAAAAGGTGTATGTGAGAGACGGTAAGGAAATATTTTATTCCAAAAAAAGAGGGCAGAGTGGCACATTTGAAATCAGAATTGTGTTTAAATTTTTTGGCATAAGTGGGAGCTCAATGTTTGCCGCTTTCAGCTGAGATTTCAAAAGACATTAAAGATTATAATTAACACTCAAGTCCTTCATATTTCCCATATCACAGCACTATTGTACCAGCAGTTGTAAATTGTTGTCTATCCTGTCCCAGTTGCTAAAAGTATTCATTCAGCCAAAGCAATTAAAAGAAGTCCAACTTTATGACTGAAGCATGACCGCGGCAAATGGGAACACTGCCTCACAGTTTAATACAGCCAAGTAGTTTAAAAAGAAAATGGAAATAAATTCTGCAATAATTTTGTAAAGGTGCGGAGCACCTGCTCACTGTCTACACCTGGTTAGTTAATGTACCAGAAGCGTTGATCGGTGATTTGCATTACTCACATTGTAGACTTCTTTATTATTTTTCAGAGAATATTCTGTCACCACTCATATTCACTTGAGCTATGAACAGAAGGTCACAGGATTTATTCAACACAAGATTTGTTTTATTAAGTCCAATAACTGACTGAAATGTTTCCCCTCGAGTCCTCAGTTTAATATCAGTGAACTTAATAGTTCACAGATGTTATTTGATATTTTCTTTATAATAAATTCATAGTCTGGTGGAGAATCTGTGCAGTCAAATCAAAAAAAAAAAGGAGTCCTCGGGGTTTGCTTTCAGAATGGGTCAAACGGTTTTCTTTTTGCAAAGTGTGTTTGCCTTTTCTTAACTTGTCTGACAGCAATTTCAAATGGAAACCTGGCAAGCTGTGTCTTGACAGAGACCGCTCTCCCAACACACTTAGAGAATAAAAAAAAAAAAAAATGTATGGTTTGAGGCATACACAGCATCTCTCTCCAAACAGCTGACATTTTCCTCTAAATTGGTTTGTGCTTTGTTAAGTCACTCTGATTGCAATGTCAAGGAAACAAACATGAAGCCTCAAAACAAACAAACCCAGCGGGCCCACTATGTCACGTACAACTGCCAACCTTTCCACAACATTTCTATGGCAAGCAAAGTTCAGGGATTGAATGACGGTGCCGAGTGGAGAACCTGTCGTATTAAAGAATATGTGAGAAATTTCTTTATATCCGCACAACAGCGTGCTCATGCAAATTTCTGCATACGAACTGATAATCAATTACGTGTGTACTGTGTATTGCTTTGAAAAGACAGCCAACTGCAGATGGTAGCTGAAATATACTAATACCACCAATATGCTGTGCACTCAGTGACACGTATCAGCTCAGACCGTCCAAGAGCCCACATGCCCGCAAGAGCCCGTTAGAATGACGGGCCTCAACTGTCTGCTTGTCTGAGACAAAACCGATGGTTCGAGTGAAGCTGGAGGGAAGCCAGAGATGATAGGACACTGATCTCAGCACTGCTGTCTCTTTTTTAAAGAAAGGTCTTTTTCTAGCTTGTTTTAAAGACAGCTTGAGGGCAAAGTGAGGAGGGGAGGGACATTCGAGCAGAGAAATACTTCCTCACATCTCTAGAGAAGAAACTACTGGCCGAAGTTCACTCTTGTGCAATGTTTCCACTGTGACAGACCAGAACGCAGTCAAATAGTATCACAGATGTACAGTTTTTTTTTATTATTTTTCTTCTATATTTAAAAAAAAAACTGTTTACAAATGGATGCACTTACTAACAGCGTAACAACTGCAAGGGGATAGGTGAGAGCTGTTCGTCTTAATCCGACTCAAATTTGCTGGATTCAAGATAATATTTTCCCTGGATGAAGGACGGTGACCCCTGCTATCACACAAAAGGGTCGCACATTCCAATAAGATGATCTGCAAGAAAATATATATATATAACTCTGCTGTTTTCTGAAGAATGAACTCATTCAACTCACTAAGAGGAAAAGAATTGGAAAACCATTCACTGGTTCAACCATAAAGTCAAATCTGAAATTTGATAAATAGAAATTACTGGAGTTTTCCTGCAGCAGTGACAGCAGTCACTATGGCAATCGCTCACTTGATGAGAGCGTTCCTTTAAAATATCGGCCCACTTTTACTTTGATAAACTGAATTCACAGAAAAGTTTAAACTGCAAATTTAGGGTGTCCTTATTGTTTGGTAACTGCAAATCAAATTAAATAAACTGATAGGATCAGATTTTACTTAGATAAGCCTAGCACAAAAGTATGGAAATTTGTGTTTGGTTGATTATTTCTTTGTCATAACGCTGCTTTTTGGCAATAAATCTTCCACAGCTGGAAAGCCTGTTTATTTTCCCTTAAATGGAGCCACATTTGTAAAGAAAATGCATTCGTGGGTTGAGCAGCAGAGTTGAGTATCTGGGCTGCACCCATGAAAAACTTGCCAGATCTTCTCTGCCAATTCCAACCAGCTTATTCAGCTACTGACTCTGGTACCCCAGGTGCTGACCACCACGCTTGTCACTGCAGAGAGATCTAGGGATGAGATTCTGCAACAAGCGGCAATCCCATTTCTCCACAGTTGGGACTGTCTACAGACTACCTCTAGAATTTGGGAGTGGAGAGGATGGAATGGCCTGCCTGCAGTCCTGACCTCAACCCCACTGAACACTTGTGGGATGAGCTTGGGTGCACTGTTCATGCCAGAGTGACCAACACAACCACACTGGCTGACTTGTGACAAATGCTGGTTGAAGAATGGGATGCCATCCCTCAGCAGTGTGCGACCAAGCTGGTGACCAGCACGAGGAGGTGGTACCAGGCTGTTGTGGCTCTGTATGGTTCTACCACATCCCACAGAGGCCCCTGTTTGCTAAATGGAGTATTAAATTGCCAATACGTCTTCTTTCTTCAATCATCCAATCCAATAAATATCAGAATCAATAGCAAAATGAGCTGTTTGGCATCGGCAGAGAAATTTATATCTAAGTTTGTTATTTATGACATATCTTAGAAAAGGAACGCTGACAGTATCCAGGCGATCATCACAAAACTTGCACGATGCATCTTCACGGTATCTTCCCCACACTGAATAAGAGAGCACGAACATGTGTTTTCACATCACGGTCCATTTTCTGTAGGTGTTTTTGTTTGAGGTGTTGGCACAGCAACACCAATTACACACGGAATATAACACCAACATATAAAACTCATTATTATCCCATGTGAGGTGGGATTCCTGCTGATGTTTGCTCAGCTTTGCTTTTTCCATTCACACTCTTGCCTCTACACACTGTGCAGACATCACTGACCTACTCTCACGCTGCACCTCCTCCACTGTCTTTCACTTAGTAACAGTGGAGTTTGTTTAGTCCTTTCTCTCCACCTGTCAGCACCTCCCATTTCCCGTGACATTTACTTTATATATGTTTTCCAATGCAGCAGGTTCGGCGAAAACGGCTCATTTCACGCGGTGGAGCCCAAGAGTCAATCCTTCAAGGAAATCATTGACTAGCTCTAAACTTTGCCATCATCACTCCCTCTCTGGTTTTACATTACACTCCTGGAAGTGACCCTCAGCTGGTAATTCTGCTCTCTCTTTATTAGTTTGGTATGTAAATAGTTAAGGAAGTGCAATGACACCTACTATCTGTCATAGTCAAAAAAACAAAAAAAAAAATCCTGTTACTCCTGTTACTTGCTAGGTCGAAACAAATTATTTCTCAAACTACAAGTGCAGCTTGTTAATCGCTTGTTATTTATGTACCCGTGCAGCCATATATTAACATACATTAACCTCAAGAGTCTAAAGTTGAAAACTTTAGAAAAAGAAGACCCAAGTCCAGTTACCAAGCAAACATGCCAAATATCTGGTTGTTAAATAAGTGGTTATTGTCTGCTTTTTGTTAATGCGCTAGAGCACAAACAACCATGTCTGCTGATGAGAAGGAAAAAAAAGAAAAAAAGATGTCTTCTTTTCTAGGGGTGAGTCTTAAAGGGTTCATAAATTGTTTTGGGCTGAAGCTACAGCTCTGTATGGATGTTTTTTTTCCGTTCAAATCTACAACCTCTGTAGTAGATATTCATATTCCGTAAACATGTGATATTACACATTGCTGTGTGCAATCTCGCCACGGAGATAAGAAAACCACCTGTTGAGCAACAACAGTGCAAAAAAAATTTAAAACAAAACAAGTTAATACAGTTTTTTTTAAAAAAGTGCTTTCAGTTTTCTGTTTTTTTTTGCGGCAAGGATTCAAACAGTGAAGGGAAAGTGTTTTGGTAATTTCAAACCAATGTCTGTTTACCGCAAATGTCTGGGACACAATAGTGTATGCAGTTACATGCATGGATCTATGTGCATGTGGATATGGAGGCTTACAAACCTTAAGTCAACACCTACAAGCCGTGGTTAAATGCGCCCAGACAGAAGAAAAAAAAAAAAGAAGCACAAAAGCCACAATTTCTCCATCAGCCTGAACTTGCAGGTTGTGTGGTCTAGTGTCTCCTCGATCACAACCAACCCCCCTCCTTTTTTTCCCCCCTTTTCTCCAAACTTCCCCTATTCCCACTGGTCAATTACTCTAAACGAATGTCAATCATTCCACCCAGCTGTTGGCTCAAAACAAAACCTTCTCTAGACAAAACTATTGCTGTCTACGACCTTAACCTACAAAAGCCAATGATAGACGTGAACATGTGTCCTGGAAAAGTAACTGTGACGAAGACTAACTGCCATGCTCACTTCATATTAATGCGTGCAAAATTAAAAATTAATAATAAAACATATTACTCTGAAAATCTGAGTTTTGTAGGACATTAAGCTCACCACTGGTTCTCTCTTGTTTTTTAAATCCTCTTTCACTTTTTCCTCCTGTCTTAACAGCATTTAAAATGCTTCTCTTTTTTTTTGGGGGGGGGGGGGGCTTTTCTCAGAAATGTTGGATGAAATTCAAACCACCCCGCCCAAGTCCCCTTCTGGTGTATC
>VUQK01030995.1:16723-32336 GCA_015106715.1 Bujurquina vittata
TCTTTAATTTTTTTTTTTTTTTTGGGGGGGGGGGGGGGGTGCTTTTCTCAGAAATGTTGGATGAACTTCAGACCACCCTGCCCAAGTCCCATCTGGTGTATCCCAGGCCATGCCAGAGGTAGTAGGAATGTGAGCGTGTGTAGTGTTTTCCCACTGGCCCTCTCTAACCATTGCTGACAATGTGCTCCACAGCTTAGACATGAATAATTGGAGAAACCATGAATCAGTGTCAAGTGACTCTCTGGTTGCTATTGTCCACCTCCAAGAAGAAGTGTAAGGGAAGAAATCCTGCACTGAATGCAGACATTTTCTCCACAGGGAAACTGTTCATTCCCTGAATCATTAAAACCAAAAATGGGGGAAAGAGTAAACGACCGTGTATACGGCTAAGATAAGATAAGTCCCTGGTTGAAAGCACTGGGTGTTGTGATTACTTCTAACAAGCTGTGACTGACACAGTACAGTAACATGACAAAACAAAGTGGTACTGGCCTGGGACTTAGTAAGTCATTATTAGTTGAGTAATGAGCCTTTCTGCGTAGTGGGAACGTCGTGCAATGTCTAGAAGTGCTGCTGTTCACAATGTGAGGGGGGAAAGTCCGCTATCTTGTATGACTTAACAGGATATGACCCAAAGTTATGTCATCTGCTGTCCTTTCTGGTCATTTACAGCCCACAGAGGGTATGTCAGACTACTCCCATAAACTGTCTGAAAGTAACAGGATTCTGCTTGTGTAGTCTTGAAATTTTAAATCTATATGACGCTATGCATGGGTAAAACGTTGTACTAGAAAATGCGTTTCTTTTGCAGTTTAGAAAACAGGAAAATAGTGTCCAGGCTAATTTTTTTTAATAAACTACAGTGAATGTGAAAACCAGCAGTCGAGCAGCAGCACTATAGGATCTGGCCTTGGGAATGGGAGTGCGGGGCATGGTAAGAGGTTTAACTGCTATGTGAGAACTCGAGGCTTCTAAGGTCAGCAGCTCAGTTATAGTCACTGTGTGACTGGCACAGATTGGGTGCGCAGCAGTGTCCGCATGACTCCCCAGTTCTAGCCCACACCATGGCACAGAGTAGCCCTGTACCAGCGCACCGACACACCAAACACGCTCAGGCACACATACTGTACTCGGCTCTCACCGATTCCACGTGCCGAGCCAGACTGTGCCTATTTGGTTAGAGCACAAGACAGTTTCACTCTAAAGGGCAGAGAAAGTCAGTAAAGCGGACTCAAATTAATTCAAAGATTTTAATGTCACATTTTCAACAGGGTTTTTTTTTATTTTTTTATTTTTTGGGGGGTTTGTTTTATACTCTTAAAAAGCCTTCAAAATTCACACATATGTGTTATTCCTTTAAATCTAAGCTCAGATACTTTTTGTCACAGTATTTTTCAAAGTTAAAAACACAAAGTGTTGATTCACCACATCTGACAAATATTTCCCAGGATTTTATTTTCCTGGTGTTTTTGTGCGCTTTCGCATCTCATATATCATCAGGGGTGAAGAAAGTTTGACTCTTGACAACCGCCTGATGAATAAAACAGCAGCTGAAAGTCATGCAAATGGGTCGCGTTCAATGTGAAATGAAATCTGCTCCAAGGTTAATCGCAGAACGTCTTGCGCGGTTTGGCCCATTCATGTTAGTGTGTGTTTGACTCTGTCCATTCTCAAACTAATACTCAGGCTTTATGGATAAACAGGCCTTTTGGGAAAAGCTTAGAGAATATAGCACCCATTTAGCAAGCACACCCATCCCAGTGGCGCATCTGAGTGCACATCAGGTCGGTCTTCCATAGGACTGTGTTTATGCAAGATAAACTCGGGTTAGAGTGCAGTAAAAACTGTACCCTGCAAACAGGTGGATGATACTGGAAAACATTTTATGCTGACTGCTGCAGAAATAATCTGTTTGGTATCAAAAAAATGTTTTAAAAGGTCAAAATCTCCATTTCTCGAGTGTGAGAAAAGCAGATATTCTCTGAAAGACCAAAGCCTTACGTGAGGGTTTTGACAGTCTGCTAATCTTGGCACGTGTGAGGTGCCATGTCTCTTCTATCCCCACAAACTAGGCAGAGAAAACTCGCCTGTGGTCAAGGATGGAAAACACAGGACATAGCGGTCACACTAACTAGCATCATCTCATCAATGCCTGACCACTAAAAGTATCTTGAGTCTATATTAGTTTTCCTGTTTTGCAAATTGCCCGTGTCTCCAGCTCCATCTGCAAAGATCATCATATGTTTGCATTCTGACCAACGGGATTTTCCTCCCCGTATCTTTGAACCATTCATCAATGAAATGCACAGCTGACTGGTGGAACTGCCCCGGAGCTGCTGTCCTTTTATAATCAGACATCTCTTAATTGCGGTCTATTCGGCATGCTGATGACACAAGAACTGTACCCCTTTCAAAATGCGAGCATGCCAAAAAGCCTCCCCAAACCATGCAATCTTCAAAAATATCCAGTACAACCATGTTATTATACAGTACGAGACCCATAACAGCCCACTGCAGAGACCACTGAAACCTTCATAACAAAGGTGAGTACCAAGCTCTGTAATTATTGGTGATTCAAACCAAAAAGATAAATAAAAATCAGCAGTAAAACTATGCATCTTCCAGTTTAAAGAAATATAAATCCGTGCAGAAGTACACTTTTGCTTCATAACCATAAGTTAAAAGATGTTTTGAACACATCACGCAGGACTGCCACAAGAGGCCACAATTCAAGTAATTTTTGCACTATGTTTACATTTTATGTTTTCACATTTCATTTCCTATTTTTGCACAAGAGCTGATGAAGGACCATCCCGCACTCTCAGACGATACTGCACCACCATGTGGTACCCACTGACATGGCAGGCCTTTCCAGACGAATGTAATAGGACACAGAACTCAAAGCAAAGCCTGGCTTAGCTCAAATCTGGATGTATCAAACAGAAAAATAAAGAAAACAAAGCTCTCTCTTTTAAGAGGGACATGCGGTCAGCTATCTAAGCTTCCAGGTTTGTGTGATCTCACTACACTACGCTGTCGAGAGAATCCTATCTTCTTGGCTCATGCTAAAGTGATACCCTTTGAGGTGTGGCTATAGCCACAGGATATCCTATGAAGTTGGGAAATCCCTCTATCAACGGCGCTCCCCGCCCTGCTGCACGTCAGGGCTAATCAGTCCTTAAGGCCTGGTAATGAGACGCCTGCCACCACTGTCTGCCAGGCAACGCCAGCCTGAGCCCGTACTAACTCTGCTCCTTCTAATGAGTGGTAATCACCCAGAAGCTCCCCACAAACCGCTGCAGGGATGCCAGCACGCACATAAGGCAGGCAATCCGGAAGACAGGAGGGGGAGGAAGAAGAGGGAACCAAAGGAAATGGTTAGAAAAGAGCTGCTTAAAAAACAAAATTTTTACATTTTTGTGCTGTGCTCAAGAAGTGAGGCTCCTTTGAAAGTTTAAAACACACTTCTGTTTGATCCGCAGGACTAAGTCAGCAAAGTGATAAAATCCTCGTACAGGCTGCATACTGAAGAAGTCATTCCTCTTCAACAAACTTACATGCGTCCCATTTGTTTTCCTGTTGTTTTTGGCTTACAGCCTCACTTAATGGAGCACTGAAAGCAATAAATGCATCTGAAAGGACGTCAGCTCTGCTTCAGGAGCAAACTGATGATAGAGATTTTAAGGATATCACAGCAATTTAAAAGCAACAAACTATATTTGCTTCTTCCGGATGCTGCAGTGCATCTGTGATTGGTAAATCCCAGCTGCATGACTGTGGGCAGCCTTCCTGTATATGTCGCATGTGAGCTAAATAAAAACAAACCCTTGACTCAGTGTAAGGACTCGCATCCAGCACAGTTTACAAGACCGCAGAATGACATGCCTTTTACCAAAACTTAAATTTAAACCAACAGAGCTGTCTCAGAGAGCACTCCAAGTCCTAGCGGGGTCACCTGAGCAAACAAATCACCTCCTGTGCTGACAGTTAACACCATATCTGATCAAGGTGCTGTAACCTTAAAGTAAGGAAAGCTCAGCGAGCATCTCCAATTCAAGCTCTAATGATAACGGATTTAGCAGAACCAGCACCTGCCACAACAGGCTGAGGGAAAGAAAATGAGTGCTCACATTCTTGTGGCAAAAGATGACAATTTAAGCGGGTGCTTGGCTACGCCAGGAATCCCACCCCACCCTCAGCTAAGCAGACTACACGCAGGAGAGATTGTGTTTATGTTCCACTTATGCTCCACCACACTTTGGAAATTGGGTATGCAACATTGACCCTCTATTTTGAGTAAATCAGTACCCAGGGGGCTCTAAGATGCCTCGTGCTCATGGAATATTTATTTGAACAGGTTTGTGTTAGTATGTCCCCCGGTCAAAGCTGAGCAACACTGTGCTGGAGTGTCACCGGTGTCGAGTTTCTGGGAAGCCGGCCACAGGGCAGTCACATTTTGTATCAGTGTCACCTGTGCAGGCTCTTTCAGTATGTTTCATGTTCCTCAGCAGCAAGGCTAAATCATTCACTGACATTCATTCATATTCCCTTCTCCCTGGACCACAGAATAATAAATCTGGAGAATTGTAATACCACATGTCTCTCTGCACTGCACATGCCATAGATAGAGAACAGACTGACAGAGCGAATTGAAAACAAGTGTTAACTGAATAAGCAAATATGCATTGCCATTAGAACCATTAGGGCTGATTCTGATGCCAGTTTGGCATGTCATCTTGAATACAACTGCCTGCCAAGGAGCGACACTGCAACAGGAGGGGAGATAGAAACAGAGAGCAGTATTACATTTGTCCTTCTAATGCAATTTTAGAAATGAATTGAAACCAAAGACCGAGAGGCAGACAGAGAAACTACTTGATACGTGCTTGAGTATTAAACATGATGATGCTTTGCTCAGAGGGGCTGATATTTCCATCACACAGACCTGCTGCAGGTGTCATACAACTTGCTTGCATCACCCAGTTTCCAAAATTAGTGCCAACACTTTGGGCAGTACACCCTCAAAAAATAAAAGAAAAAATTACGGAGATAAGAAAAGCTGTCTGCAACTTATAGCAATCCAGTTTAGACAGACAGGTTTGACAGAGTGTTTTAGTACTTCCAAAACTGATGACCCCGTATACTTTTTATTTTTTTCCTTTTGCCTTTTCTCGAAAGCCAATACATATTATTCAGGATAACCTTTGCCTCCAGGAGAATGTAAAACCCACTTCAGCAGGTCGGCAGGTCTGACATACTAGGCTAATGGGCCCTTAGGGGACAGTTCTTGTGCTCTCTTGCAGATTCACAACAGTTCCCAGATCGCCTAACGCTGCTGGATCCTGCACAACACCCATACCTACCATAAATTTGACTCCGCTGGCAAGGCTTCAAGTGTCATCACTCCACAGCCTACAACCGTTTGTCTCTCCGTGTGTTTCTACACTACACGAGAGCACTAACAGCACCCATCAACATAGATATTTGCAGATACTACAGAAAAGCCCTGAGATTGTGCTCGTGTTTCGTGTGCACTGCCACTTTGAAGGTGCATTTCGCTTTGCCGGTTTCTTTTCGAACATTAAAACTCTTCAGTTCCAGGTGAAACGTGGCTGCAGTCCCACCTGACATGCTGACCTCATTTGAATGACCTTGGCTTCCCAGCACTGTTAATGTTCTTCTGTAACTAAGACAGAGAAGGAAGTTCATATGAGCAAACAAAGTGCAGCATGAGCGCAGCCACTCTGAAGTGGAGATCATAGTGGGCTACACCTAAAATCCAAGGCGTTCCCTGAGAATGACTGGCTTTGAAATATACACCCTTATTCTCTTTCTAAATTAAACAATGTTACATGTGTGACATAATTCATGAAACGCTAAAAGTTTCACAGTCATTTCCTGACACGTGTCCCAGCTGTTTTCTTTATTATTATTACTATTTTTTTTTATATCTGATGGAGGTAGAAGATGGAGGGGGAAACAGCAAGAGTTGTGTGATGTTTTTGCTGGATGGGGGGATTTTTTTCTGTGCATGCTGAGCAGACGTTTCGGCAGTCAGATCGCTTTATTGTTACCAGCTGTTGAGGCAGAGGCATATACACTCACCTTTCGCTCCGCGGCTGCTTTCGGAGTCGAGTAAGGGTATGACTTTACAAGTGTTTGAGCAAAACAACCCCTTGACCGCTACCTGCCATTCAAACGCGCCAGTGCAGTGGGCGCTGGCTCAAGAATGGGGAGGGGAAAGAGCCCCCCGGGTGCACACATCCACCTATAATCGATGCAGCCTTGCTCACTTTCAGCCTAAGATCCTCCCGACACGGCTACTCGCTTAATTGCCCGCACCTCCAATGAGGCAACATGTGCAGACAACCTGCCGCAGACAGCAGCTGTGAGGCCTCCAGGTGACACCTCGCTGACCCGCAGATATCAGTGCGTTTGAAAACAGCAACAACAAATAAACAACAACAACAACAACAACACATTCGCTTTTCCACACTTTCCCCACTCGCTTAGCACTTTTCAGCGACTTGCGATTTTTAAGAAAAAGTTCCCACTTTTGAACCAATCAAATCAATGAAAGCAGCATCGTGGACTTAAGAGTGCGCCTGTCAGCTCTTACCCGAAATATGCTATGGTGGGTCCAGGCAAGTTGAGAAGATACACTATAACTGTGAACGATAACCATCCCAGGAGTAGGTGTCCATCCAGCATTTTGCTGCGGCTCCAGGGCAGATCATTTCGTTTCTCCTGAGTAGCTGTGTAAAATCCCTTGTTGAACGCTCAACACTTCTTATACAGAGAGGAGCTGCTGCGCTCCTCCCATCAGCACGGCGAGAGAGAGGGGGGAGAGAGAGAGCGGCATGCATACAATACATACAGTACAGCCCAACTGATTCACAATTCCCCTCTCGTGTTTCAGAAAGATTATTCATCTCCGTGCGTCTTAATTTATGATTGGTGTGACAGCTTCGCCTCTGTGGGCGTTTTGTGCTCCACGCAGTCAGTGTTTGTGCAGACTGAGATCAGCCTGAGCTGGACTGGCCTGGATGATAAAATACCTGCACTCAGTGACTGTTTATTTCCAGAATGGCACACCAAGTATTGGGTTTAATGCAGCACAAGCAGCATATTGCAGAGACACTATTCTAGCCTCGAGGCTGCTTTACATAGAAGTCCAGATGGAGCTAGGGTTTTAAAATACCTCTGCACATGTGTGGGAAACTAACTATGCATTATTATTATTAAAAGTACTGTACTCGGATAATACTCTATAAGCATACCTAAGTATGCACAGCTGATAAAACGGTCCCAGCCCTAGTTTTTATCACGAGTGCACTTTGTCTGGAAATTGTTTTGTAAACTACTGTTTTATTCTTGTAGATCAAGAATGAAAAAACCACTAACTGAATAAGTTAGCAGTTTTATTTTGTTGTCATAGAAAATTCATTGCAATGCATCAGTAGTCACAATCACTCATTCTTCTCTAGTTTAATTGTACTCTGAATATTCCTGTTTAGTAGGTTTTGGCTAAAGACCGTCTATTAAAGTTGAATATCAGTCGGGTCTTGCCTTTTGCAAGACACAGTGATCAGTTCTCCTGAACCAGCTGCGCTGAGGTGAGTTCACCCGCAGTTCACAATGAAGTAAATTTGTCCACAAATATAACTGTAGGCGATTTCACAAGAAATCTGAAAGCAGAGGATGAAACCTTTAATCACTTTGCAGAATATCATATTGAGCACCATAAATCAATTGGCAAGCTATCAATCATTGAGGGAAGTAATGTGAACCCTTTGGCAGGCCTGCTCCTGAAAAATATTTACTCTTCCTACGCATTGATTGCTTAAGATTTGGAGATTAGCAAAAGTTTTAGTTATTGTCACAGAATGCCTTCTTTAACATGCAATCCCTGCTGTCTCACTTTGTATTTGAAACATGTATGTTTGGAGAGCAAATACTGTGCACGGACGTATAAGATTGCAGAGCTTTATTTAAAGAAAACACATTTTATCTTCTAATAATATGTGATTAAGTTATTGTTTTTTCCAGGAACACCTGACTGGCATGAAAACAATGCTCACAGATTTCTACGCATTCATTGCAATTACAGTATGAGTGAGAAGCAGTATTGGTTGACAGAGCTGACCTCTTGATTTGTAAATAATATCCACCGCCTGTTTGCCAGCTGAGAATGTCTTTAGGCATTGACAACCCTACTTAACTCCTGTGTAAACACCTTTCAATGGCTCAGCTACCAACTAACATCTTTTGTGTCCACACACACCTTGATTTCTGGCACGTAAACAGAGAGACGTATCTGAACTTGGGAAGGGTCCAGGTTTTCCTCAGCTACACCTGGGGAGCGCTCCTGCCAGGATTCGAGATGAAGTCTATTCATTCCCAATCTCAAACAATATGCAGCCCATTCACTGCAGATGGGCCAAGTGACTTCAATGAGCCAAGTTTCTGCTTACTGTGTGTAAACACAACGGCACCTCAAATTAAAGATTAAAGTGAGCGAGCTTAAAAATTATCGTTGCATGCCCCAGGTGATGTTGGATCTCTGCTGATCGCATCCCAAGAACCCACATCAGCAGTTATTAATCTTTTGCACAGTTTATAAGTTCAGAGGTTTTAAGTGCTGACTGAACTAATGTGGGAAAGTATTTATGAGCAGACCTTTGGCATTTTGGGTGAAATGCTTATTAGCTTTCTGGGAAAGATAAACGAGAAAACAAATGCTACTCTCAAATCTGCCGCTTGAACGTGCAGGTGGTGACCTTAGCTTAGCAGAATACCAACTTAGCTTACAATTTGGCTGTTTAAAGGCAATGAATATCCTTAAATCCATCTACCAGCACCTCAGAATTTCATATATTGGTTTAATAATCCATTTAAAAAAAAAGACAGATTGAATTTTAAGTAGATTTAAGCACAAACTATTCCTTTGCTCGGAAAGACCAAGAGCATGATGAATGAGTCCAGCATGCACTCCGCATCAAAATGGACTGTTGATGTTTTTGCGTGGGTTCAACAAACAGTAAAAGCTTCAGATAAAAAAGAAGATTCAGTTAAATTCAAATGCCAAGGCGAGCTCTAACCCTCTGTTCCCGCCCTTTGTGCTTAGCAGCTGCTGAATAAAGCTTCACATGTATAGACAAACAGCACTGATCTTCTCATGTCGATGTCCACCAGAATGCACATTTCCAAAGAAGTGACGATGCATATTTCTAGTCAGTTTGTAAAAGCCGACAGCTGAGGTTATAATTTGTATGAATTTACCTTTTCGCATGATTTCTCTTTCAGCTTATAGACAATGCTCAATATAATCTGAAAATTCGCACAGGTGAGCACATGAAAGCACAGGAATGCACTTTTTTTTTTATCATTATAAGCTTGTCAGTCATTCCTAAAGGGCAGTTATTCAAAAGCCTATAGGCCCCCTGTAAGGGCCTTCTTAATAACACCTGGTGTTAAGGAGATCAGCGGGAGGGTTTGTCAGTACATGACAAGAATGGACACTAATCCCGAGCAATACCCACTGGTCCTGCACGTCTCTTGAGTGGGATAATTGATTCCCACACCCTTCTTAAAACATGCTCACCCCCTCTTCTCAAACCCAGCAACCGAGGAAACAGAGCTTGTTTCATTCTGGTGTCGAGGGAACTCTGCCATGAGGACAAAAGCGTGTATTTTTTTTCTTTTTTCTTTCTTTTTTTTTTTTTTTTTAACTGGAGCTCCTCTGAGAGTTGAACTGAAGACTGTCATAAGTGTTGTAGGTGGTAGTAGAAATTTGTTTGGTAATGGACACTAATCTCTTCAGGTTGTCAGGAGTATTTCTCTCTCCGCTGTTGTAGATTCTGCTGCTCTGCCTTCGCTGACCCTCTTTCAGAGGATAATGTGTGTATATATTAGTGAACTAAATGCATTTTTACAGATTTATACCTGAAAAACAGATGTATCCAATTTCCACAAGTCACCCACAAGTAACACAGCGTAAAAAAAAAAAAGTCAACTTTATTTTAGCTCCAAGTGTGACTAGAATGCTCATTTCAGATTAGAGTGTTGGACTGCAGTGTTACATTTCTTTGCAATTACAATGAGGTTCCCTTTGGGCTTTGAGGTTAGTCTGTACACCGACTATTGAAATGAGCTGGAATGTACTGTAGGATGTAAATCGAGTTTGGGGTATTTCCTTGAAAAGGCAAATGCATTCAAAGCATCTCATTGTTACAGTACATATTTTAAGAAACACAGTATATAAGACAAATTATACAAGAGAAGGGGTCTAGAGATAATTACTTTAATCCAAGGCAGATTGCATCTCATAAAAGGTATGCAAAGTTTACTCAGAAATACAGTATTGCTTTCTATGTAAAACATCATTTTGAGGAAAGAGCAAAGATTAGATTCCTCCTCCCTCTCCTCGGTGACTTGTGTATTAGCCTTGGTCTGACCTTGTCTTGATATCACATCCCTGGAGAGGAATGTAAATCGTATCCGTCCAATCCCAACCCAGTTACCACCAAACTCCTCGTTCTCACCAACTCTACTCCGCTGCAGGGCCACATGATCTTTTCCATGTACCAGACATAATTTGTGGCTTAGGTTTGGAGGCTGACGGTGCGTCTGCGCCACTCTGCTGTTTCAGGCAACGGGCGCACCATCTGCAGCAGTTCTCAGGATTCAGTATACATACAGGAGGAGTCCGTCTTCGTGCGCTCGAAACCTCTAATCGCATCTGAGACAACAACAGATCAGGGATCGGATTTTTTTTTACTGATTTCAAAATTAGTTTAGAAGATAAAAAAGCAAAACGTGACACTAAAAACGCCCCCTCACCTTAGGATACGCCAATATTGTTGTCTAATTCTGTCTTCTGGATTTCTCGTGCGGGAAAACAAGACAGTAGCTGCTCTCTCTGTTGTGGATCGTAATCCTGGTGCTTCATTTGTGGCAGTTAACCTATCATCCATGCACATTTTCTAGTGAAGTGTTGTGACACACCTGAGCCAAATTGTACGCGAGCGTGTGGTGGCCTGTCCTCTCCTGAAAATGTTTAAGTATGCACATCTAAGCTGCTGCTGTGCAGCTGCACAGTAGATATTATCCTTCCAAAGCCATATTTTGGATTATTTTATTGGATAACAAATTTTTTATGTAACAATTGTATTAAAACAGTTTTGCTCATGCAAGCATACATTATACTTTCTTGTGAACAATGACATTAATATCAGACCACAGGCTGTTATTGCCCAAGCAGCTTGAAACAATCCACTCATGGTTTTCCAGCCACGTGTGAAACACCCAGCCTGAGAGGTGTTTGCAGAATTGCAGTTTTCTATTTGCCCTTGAACAAGCATGGCTATTCATCCAGGTTGACTTCATTCCGCTGAAGAGCGCACCTACAATGACACAAAGCAGTCTCAACAGCAAAAGTCATGACATGTCAGCAGGCTGTGCCAGGAAACTACAGGTTGCTGTACATAGACAGACGAGATGGTAAATGTATAGTGAGTGGGTCGCGGTCCTGACCAGCAGGTGTTGTTGATGGAATGGTATGATCTGCTTTGCTTAGCATTAATGAAACGAGACAGAGTCCAGCTGAGCAGCTGCAGCCAGTGCAGACTCCCTCGCTGCTGATTGCGACCTGGGATGACCCGAGGAAGAAGTGTGATTGTGTGGAAAAGACCAGAGAAGACGAGACTAACAGAAAGTGAAGTAGTGAAAAACTTTCTCTCTTTCTCAGCAGCTGATAAAAAACAGCGCTCCCTGATATGACATGCTAGGCTGTTGCTGTAACGAAAGCTGTTTTGTCTGTTTGTGCTTTGAGGCCCCCAGAGCTTCATCTCACTGCCCTAATGTGTGACTTCAGCACTAAAACAATTATCTGAGTCACTCTGAGGAAAGATTTTATGGCCAAAGACCTCCACAAAGACTGTTTGAGACCTACTGTGACCCACGCGGAGAGGCAATCGTGTATTTGGTTCTCCGGGTTTCAGATTGTGACCTCTTTAAAGGATTAAAATCAACTAGACAGCACATTTATTGCTTTTAGATCTGACTGAGCTTGACTTTATGTCTACATGTGTGTGCAATAGAAAACTGTAAATTATCCATTACCCATTTCATTCATGTAGTTTTTTGCATTGCTCTGTCCCAGTAAAGTAAAAAGTAAGTAAAATTTTATTTATACAGCACCTCTCAAGACATAAATCACAAAGTGCTTCAGAACAATAAAACAAAGTACAATTGGAGTAAAGTGGAGAGGGGAAAAAAGTAACCAAATGCAAGCCTAAAAAGATGATTTTTTTAGCTGTTTTTTAAAAGACACCATCGAATCAGCAGTCTTTATACACAAGCGGATAGAGTTCCAAAGTTGGGGGGAGCTACTGTTGCAAAAGCTCTATCTCCTTTAGTTTTCAGCCTTGTGTGATGTAAGGCCAGTAGGCCTTTATCACATGACCTCAGAGACCTGGGGGGAATGTACAGATGCAAGACGTCACTGATATAAGTAGGTGCTTGACCATGAAGGCTTCTATAAGTCAGGGTCAGAATCTTAAATTGGACTCTGAAAGTAATGGGGAGCCAGTGTAGCTGGATCAGTAACGGTGAGAAGCCTCGCAGCAGCGTTCTGAACAACCTGGAGGTGCTCCAGGGAGTTTTTGCTAAGGCAAGTAAATAAAGCATTAAAATAGTCCAGACGTGAGGAAATGAATACATGGGTGTCAATTTCAAGTTCAGAACGTGGCACAATGGGACTTAACTCAGCAAGGTTCCGTAAGTGATAGAAACAAGAGGGAACCAGAGATTTGGCATGGGTATCTAAAGAGAACGCAGAGTCAAAACCTACGCCGAGGTTCCTAATGGAAGATTTAGCAAATTTGCCACGAGGACCAAGAGCTTCCATTATCCTGGGTACAAATCCTGCAGGTCCTTTATTATTCTTGCAGTGTCAGTTGAATATTTCAAAAGCATTAGATAAGTTTCCATTTCATGCAAACACTTCTCAGAACTGCTTCTTTAAGAATCTAATAATGTCATTTAGGTAAACTAAGGAGTTAATATCAGATTTTGGCCTCGCAGTATGAACGTGCAGTGGTGATGTCGGATAACAAGAGCAATTTGAAATCATGTGAAGGTGCTTTTCCAGTTTTCTCCAATTTGCATTTCAGTTTTTGTTTTGTTTTTTTATTTGCAAAGAAGATTACCCCATTATGATATATATATATATATATAAGTAGATTCTAGGCTAAAATCTGATGACTGAAGACCATAGCACCAACCCACATCCTTTTCTCACTCAGCTTGCTTTCATCGCGTTCCTCCACTTATCCTTTCAAACATTTCTTTTAAATGTTTGCTGCATCTGCGTGGCCATCTACTCTACTGATCAGCTAAGATGCCATGTCATATGAGGTGTTTTACAGTAGGTGTGTGGTTAAACACAACAAATGTGACGTCAAAGTGAGTTTGAAGTTTGTGATTTCCATTATCAGAAGGCTTTTTACACCCTGTATTGCCAAGAGGCAAGCAGGCGAGATAGAAACGTCAACGCCTGTGGTAATGCCCATCCTGATGATAAAGTCAAAGCAGGGGCAGAGCCTTTGCTTTGTTTCCCATGTCTGGAGACTGTCAGAGCAGCACAAGGGAAAGTGATGAGTTGTTTTCAGGTGTGAGCTCGTGGGGTGTGTCACATCTTATTGGGGCAGCACGTCCCACGGCAAACATATGGTATTGTTTTTAATGATCATATACGGGAAAGAGCGTTTATGGTTGCAACACAGCACAACAGATGTGATTGCAGATGATGAAGGAGATCAATGCAGGTTGTCCCAAATGCTCGGCTTACGTTTGGTTTTTACATTTTCTTACATGCCTGCCTGAAAACATTAGCAAAATAAACCACCACAGATCAAGTCTGACTCGACAGTAATATTTATTAATCTGAACTATGTGGCTACATAGATCATTAATTCCTGCTGTTTAATAGGTGTTTTTGTCTTTTCCAATCAATTTAAACCTAACCCTTTTTTTTTATTTAACTCTTCAACAAAACTACCAAAATTTTTCCATGCAGGCTTCAAACTGAGATTTTTTTTTTAAATTTATTTATTTTATTAAAGGTCCAGCAGTGACCGAAGAGAAGATTACATTTCCACTACAACACTGACATCTAGTGGCGCTGTTTCACTTGCACACAGCACAGACCTTCAGCAGTAGCTGCTCTAAATCCATAAAACCCTTGCTGTGTATTTGTTACATCTTACGAAGACACTTTAATGTACGAATTAGCATTAACAGCTTCATGTTACACCGGGGGCATATGTGTGGAAAACTGAGTGAAGTCATGAAAATGTGATTAGTTCAGATGGTTTTCTATTGCATGATGTTAGCGCGTCTGTGTTTTGTCAAACAGAGGGAGGCCGATGATGCAGAGCAACGACAGGACTCACATGTCAGACGTGACTGGCTGCTAAGGGTGCTTTTCTAAATGTCATCGCCATCAGAGTGAGGTCACCACGGGCACACAGAGGTGCCCTGATGTCCTTCTGTTTGCTCGGGGGGGAAAACCTGACTAGATGTGCTGCAGAGAATGAAGGAGGGCTGTGAAAAATGGAGAAAATAAACTGAACATGAGCCAGTTTACATTTTGTTACTGAACTGATTATTTTAGGAACAAGTGTCGATTGTGTGACTTGTTATATGTAGATAATGGCAAAACTTTGTACTCAAATCTTTAGGAACTATTGCCTCTTCCTAGTAAGTCTTCTACAAAATACATTCGAGTGCCATAAGCTTAGCAGGCATCACATTTTTCTCATGCATTTAGCACTCACTGGCTTGGCCTCGGTACCAGCGCTGACAGCTACTGGGAACAAGAAAGGCTCCATTTATGGCTGCTCTTACTTCCAGATTTTCCCCTCGGCAGTTACCTAAAACCTCTGACTTTGCTGTGCATTTTCCCAGTTGTTTTAGTTTACCAAACATGTTTGTAAATGATATCAATCAAGAGTGGCCACAGTGAACAATTATCTTTATAGTGGTAGGAGTATCTGCATTATTTGAAGCAGCAACAACAGCATTAGCAGCAGCCTGAACCTTTGATACATGGATCCAAACCATGCTTCCATGCTTTCGTGTTGCTTATGCCAAATTGTGACCCTACTATGCAAATGTTGCAACAAAAATTGAGCCTCATCAGACTGGACAACGGGTTTCCGATCTTTTCTCCCAGTTTCCTGTTCTTAGCTGACAAGAGTGTGACCCGGTGTGCTGTTCTGCTGCTGTAGCCCATCTGCTTCAACATTCAATGTGTTGTGCATTCAGAGATGCTTTTCTGCATACCTTGGTTGAAATTAGTAGTTATTTGAGCTGCTGTTGCTGTTCACTGGATATTTGGGGTGGCTGTAGCTCAGGAGGTAGCGCAGGTCACCCACTGATCGGAAGGTCGGTGGTTCGATTCCTGGCTACTCTAGGCTGCTTGCCAATGTACCCTTGGGCAAGATACGTAACCCCAAGTTGCTCTCCGACGCAAGCGTTGGAGTGTGAATGTTAGCTAATTAAAAGCGCTTAGTTACACATGGAAGTGCTTGTGTGAATGTAAACGTGC
>VUQK01030999.1:7776-18761 GCA_015106715.1 Bujurquina vittata
AAAAAAGTGCAAGCAATTTAAAATGCATTTTTCATGGTTTTATTTTTCTAAGTAACTTCCTTTAATTTCGTTTTGTGTTTTAATGTCGCAAAAAAAAAAAAAAAGTCACCGAAAAAGTCGGAGTGAGACGAGAAACTCGCCCACCGCTAATTTAAGGAGCAGATCCAGCTGAGGTGAGATATCTTAAATATGCTTCACGCGGTAGCCATACTGAGCAAGAGCAGATGGACTCAAGAGACTCGAAACAAAAAACATTACAAGTTTAACAGATTTATTCACAGTTTGCTGGTTTTAGCGTCGAGCAACCAGGTTGCAGGTAAGTTCAAAAAAAGAGAATTTAAGTGATTGGGAGCAGGTGAGTACAGCTGTTAGAAGGTTAGAGCAGAAACAAGCTGGCTGGACGGTGACAGTCGTGCCTGCAGCAGACATTAACGCAGCATGGGTACGCAGACATCTGGGGAACTGGGCATGGAAGAGCAAAATAAAACTGAGGGCTGACTACCGCTGAGGTACAACAATTTGGCTGAGACTGATGTAGAGCAGGTGCATTGCTGAATCCCAGCCCCAGCTGCTTGAAACCACACCCCCAGGTGAGAGAATACTTGCTGCACACTACTAGGGAGGGAGAGAGGGCGGGGCTGTACCTGCCAGACCATGACAATTGTTCCCTAAAGAATACTTAATATTCCCACCGAGCCGGTTTAATTTCTTTTATCATTCCCATTTATGGAGCCTATATTTGTAGCACTGACGGCACGTGGTTGTGTGTGATATATGTATTTACATACATGAGAGAGAGAGAGAGAGCGAGAGAGAGGAAGTGAGCTAGAGAGCTGAAGCAGTGTGTGCTGTTAGCATCACACTACCGCTCCTGAGGTTGCAACACTTAATTTATTTCACAGACAAATTAGTTTCGGCATCACGCTGCTGTAGATATTTAAATGAAATTACAGTGCCATTACAATAACGTTCCATTATTATCTTTTATGGCCCCACCCACCTCTCCTCTTCTGCTGCTTCCTCTGCTAATGACTGCAATTTAATATGGGTAAAAGCTCCAGGAGAAAGGGTTCCGAACTTCACCCTGTTACTTTCATTTCTTCGACAAACTAACGCTTTAAAACTAGATCTCGTTATACAATTCGCTGTATGAGCATGTGCACAAGTACGTGCCATCAGGAAAGGATCCTAACTCCTTTAAAAATGGTCGGATCTCAAGGGGTCAAACCCGCTGAAGCCTATTACTGAAATGTGATGGTCTGACTCTGTGGATGACTTCAGGAGCTCTGCTCTGCCATCTCTATTTGTGCCCGTGGAGGCTTCAAGCAAGTCAAGCTTCTTTTATCTAATTTAGGAGATAGCACGGGATCTCACTGTGCCCCTTAAGATTAAGTGGAATAGGACGACACACAAAAAAAGCTTACTTTGTGGCGGGATTACGAGTATATTTCAGCTGCATCACAGTGTATTCGAAACAATTTCTTCACCATTTTCTCTTCACAAATGCCAGCTTTAAACAAACTTTTCCTTTTTTTTTTTCTGTCATTAGCTGCCTTGCTTGATTGGCACGGCCTTGCTTAAGCTTAGTTTTCGCTCCAATTACCCTCTGCATATCAATTATTGTTATCTGCTACTTGCACTTTTGACTAAAAATATACAACACCGAAGATCAAAGCTCCTCGGTTAAGTTGTTCCCCTCTTTGTTTTGCGCTGATAAATAGTCAGTGACAGAGCGCTCTCCTGGTGCTGGCATGGCACTAAAAAGATGTGAAATGAAGTGTGGCGAGACGCTTAGACACCTGAGATTACTTCCGTTGGCCAGCTCAGTAGATCTTTAATTAGAAGAAAGAGTGTTTTCATGTTTAATTAAGTAAAGAAGTGAATGTTTCCTCTTTCATTTAGAAAAAGGCCGGATGATTTCCCTGGGCAATTAAAGTCCTGTGACAGATGTTCAGACCATGTTCCCGTTTCTAAAAAATTTCCTCTTAAAATACTCTAATCCTCAGCATGTTTTTGTCTTCAATGAACACCCACCCTTCTGTTAGTCCTAAATCTTTGTTGAGCTGTTTGGGTCTTCCCAGAAACGACCCATAAAGAAAGATGGAGTTACATCACCTCAGTGGCGCTGCATCTACTTTTGAAACATGCAGTTTTTCGGACTTCAAGATGACCAGTCTGCCACTTTATTGAGAAAATGGTTGTTTGTAGAAAAAGTGAAAGCTAATAGCTCGATGAAGCAGTAAGAAAGGCAGAGCGGGGTGAAGCTACAGGCTGACTTGGTTAACAGGGTGCAATCATGTGAAAAAAGGTTTCGCAGGACTCTGTGCAGTCCTGCGAAAAACTAAATACATCCTGCGATTCAGCGGTTCACAGAAGCACTTTTAGCCGCAATAACCTGAAGTAATCATTTCCTGTATGACTTTATCAGTCCCTCACATCACTGTGGAGGAATTTTTTTGCCCACCTTTCTTTGCAGAGTTGTTTCAGTTCATTGAGGTTTGTGGGCGTTCATTCTTTTCTTTTTCAGCCGCTCAGTTGTAAAGTTGCTGCTGTGCTTGAGATCGCTGTCCTGTTGCATGACCCAGTTTCAGCTATAGCTGTTGGATAGATGCCCTCAAAAGTGACTAAGACTAGGAGTTCATGGTCGACTCGGTCACCGCGAGACGCCCTGGTCCCATGGCTGCAAATGATCACGCCTCCGTCACCGTGCTTGACATTTGGTAATGAGGTTTTTGTGCTGATAAGCTTTTTTTTAACCTTTTTTTTTTGCCATCACTGTGCATTCTCAATGCTAAGAAAATGGATGCTAATTTAGCCATTTATTCAAACATTTCATTGGGCTGTAAAGTTTTCATTTTAACATATGGGTCGCTGGGGATTTATTCGTTTTTAGAGGCAGCCTCAAGTGCCCATTTGAGGAAGTGCTGTTTTTGTTCAGCTTCAGCTGTAATCTCCAGATGGAGGTTGCCCTTGGCAGCGACTAGGCAGATTTATCAAACAAGAAAAGGTGGCCACAGCTCTGCTCCATTGTGATGTTTAAAACCAGACATTTATTAATTGGATTATTGGCACACTCAAGTACCCACATTAAACAATGTGGGAGTGTTATTGATGAGAATGATGTGGGAGGCTTCATCACAAGTCAGCGCCCCTGATCCTCCAGAAAAATAAAGCACATAGACACAAGCGAGCGAGCTCAGAAGAAGAGCGCTGAATGCCATTTCTTTGTGATGCCCTTGTCTGAGCTTTGTGATAAACCAAGGTCTCTATACAGTACTGGCTTATTGCCTTTGCTGTGTTTTTCCAGGAAGAATAGCCTGTCCTGAATCCTATAGTAGCTCAGAAATGGAATGAACGCCTCACACTATAGCTGTGTGATATTATCTATTCATCACGCAGGCTGCAAGCCAACTTTTTACTCAGTGACCACTTTTCCATAGCAAAGGCTTTATAGGAATATACCCATTGCTGATTTTTTAAAAAAAAAAAAATTATTACACCACTTATTTAGTTTAGCATCACAGTGAATCTAAAGTATATACAGACAATGGTGCCTGAGGCTTTGCTGTAGAAGACACACAGTGGCATAAATAAAGAATAAAACCTGTCTGACAACAGAATAGGAAGAAGAATATTGGGAGCAGCAGAGGGCAGAGCAGAAACAGGCCGAGGTTCTACAAGTGATTGAAATCATTTCTTACCTTCAATTTTTCATGAAATAGTCTCCTTTCCCAGGCCCATAAATGACAATGATGCAACGAATGGCCGTGCAATATGGGAAATGTCACTGGCGTTGCATCCACGAACGTTTCTTGCAAGAGGTAAATCAATCGGAAACTCAACGGAGTCTCAGAATTCTGCACAGTACAGCTCGATTTGTTGTGTTTTGCATGGAAATGGCTGCTTACAATAATCAGCAGTGCTCTTACTGGCTGGAAATCATGCATGTTATTTGTGGAGGGGGGAAGAAGAAAAAATATATTCTGGGGTGAATTTATTTTAAGGTCCCACAGCAAGTCTCATGCCCTGATCAGATGCTTCATGTTGGTGGAGCTTTGTGAGCGTCTACATACATCCTCCCATGGAAGGAAAAAAGAGAAAACATTAGAAAATATAGCCTTAATATATTTGTTGAGTTGGGATGTGGCTCTACTACACTGATTGGCAGACAACTTGAGGACGAGCAACTGAGGAAACAATACATTCTATCTGGCTTTTAACAAAAGAAATAATTCAGAAAAAGTGGTTATTTTAATCAGTTAATAACAGGCTTTTGTTTTATGCTAATCTTCCATAGAAATACAGGCCTATAATTAAAATTTTAATAACTTTAATGTGGCACTTGTCCAGTTTTATCCAGTGAATTCCAAAAACCGTTGTTCAGGGGTGAAAGCACATTTCAGTTGTTTGGAATTAAAGTGAAGTTATAGTTGTTATTTTGAAAGACGTTTTGCAGCTGCATTTTCTAAACTCTCCTTCATTAGATTTTCATGTCTGTGAGCAGAGGACGGCATGTGCCGTCATCGAGTCAGGCTTCAAAATGTGTCACATGGATGGTGACGCTTGCGTTCAACTGCTCGTTAATGAAAACATCCGATCACCCAATCACATGGCAGCAACTCAATGCATTTGGTCATGTAGACATTGTAGAAATGAGCTGAGTTCAAAAGGGGAAGAAAGGTGATTTAAGAGACTTTGAATGGTTTTTGGTGATCTGCTGGGATTTTCCCACACAACCATCTCTAGTGTTTAGAGAGAATGGTGTGAAAAAGAGAAAATACCCAGTGAGCAGCAGTTACAAGATAAGATAATAAGATAAGATATCTTTATTTTCATTGCACAAAACACTGACATTTTGTTGGAGCAATCCTCCAGGTGCCGACACAATAAATACAAAAAATACAAATAGAAAATAGAAAAAAATTAAAATATAAATAAAAATATGTACAAGTAAATCGGATAATTAAGGAAAATGAGACTCACAGAAGAAGATTGGGCAAATGTTGGTTGATCTGAGCAGTTGTGCCCTGACAATGGGATGGTAGGCTCCGAATTTGGCATCCATGAAGAATTGAGGCACTTCTGAAGGCAAAAGGGAGTACCGCTATCAAGATGTAGCGAATAAAGTGTCCGGTGAGTGCATGGATCGCCATATTAGGTGGCAACATAACTGTGAATCTTTTGAGTGGTTTGATTCCATACACTTTGTGTTAACACATTGAAGAGTTCATAAATGTGAAAAAAAAAAAGCCAGCAAAATGGTTAAAACCATGGAAATTGGTATCATTAGACAGCAGTTTTTATTCACAGTAGAAAAGAACCACTTTCACTTCTTTTCGGTTCAAGGAAAAACACTTTCAGGTGGAATTCATCTTCCATCCATCAGAACAGAGAACGTGTGTCCATGGGTCATGTTTTCCAGTGTGTGTCTATTCAAGAGCTTTTGTTGTTTCATTAACCAAAGCTCATCCGCTTTTTTTTTGGTTGTTGTTTTGCTTGTTCAGTATACGCATGCACGCATGTTGAGCTGTGCAGAATCACATGCAGAAATCTGTTTCCTCATTTTCCCACAATGTCAGAAGCCAGTCAGCCCCTTGACCCTGTAAGTTTCAGCACTTTCCTTCTAAAAAGACTAAATCGACTCTCGAGCTCTCAGTTTTCAAAGCGCTAGCGAGTCTGTTTATCCAGTTTCATTAGTTTCGTGTTTCAGAATCATTTTTTTTTTTTATGTGACTAGTGGATCATGCTTTTAAATCAAACAATCACATTAGGCTGCCAATGCCAAAACTGCATGCAACTCTTATTACAACAAGCAAAAGGCGCTTTTAGCTTTTCACACACTCCGTGTGTTCGCAGGCGTGACTTTTTTTTTGTAACCATGTTTATCTTTGCCTTGGGATTCCTTACCGAGCATTTCTAATTAGTTCTCTTTGTCGATCCACGCGTAAGCCAGCGAGTGATCTCCTCCGAAGTCTGTTCATCAGCTGTGACAGCTAGTGTCAGGTTTCCCTGCCATACCTGGCTAATGGCACCCTGTGGATTCTTATCTAGGCCAGCGTCTTACCCAGTCAGCCCACATGTTCTTTCTTACACAAACTCACAATTATCTATAGTGTTTGTTGGAAAGCCTGAGGTATTTTTGGCTGATCTCCTGATCCTGTTTGTGATGACTGTAAACAGAAGTTGCTCTGCGTGTGTGTGTGTGTGTGTGTGTGTATACACGGGTGTCACACTAAGAATAAAACATAAGCGTTCCTCTTGGGTGCTGTCTTTATTACAACTCGACAAAGACATCAAGCAGCCAGATCAGCAACATTAAAGAAATGTATTTTGTTGCAGCTCTTTTTTGATGATTTTTTTCCCCCCCTCCACCCATAGTTCACTGATGCAAACGCTGCTATCTGCACATCACAGAAAGCGTTTTCTCCGTTACGCCAGCAATTAACCAATCAGTACAAGTCAGTGGTCAGCTACTGTAGGCGTGCACATTGTGTCTCACTTTTGTTTTATCATGTACAACACAACCAAACTTTTACCACTGATGAGCAAAAGGATGCTTTTCACAGTTGGCCTGTATATGTGAGGTAACAGTAAAAGGAATCACAGTGTAGTAGCAAACCAGCTGCTGCCGCTATCCATCTTCTGCACCTATCTGACAAACACTGGTGTGTTAGTGAAGACGTTTCCCTGCGAACTCAGCTCTGCGTTTGTCATTCGGCTCCATGCAAACGACATTGAATAATAAAACTAAGCACTCGGCCCATCTGAATCTCCCCAGTCAGAGTCTGAAAAGACGAGTGACCTAAGGGCTGCAGTCGCATGACAATCTTGGCTTATGGGGCTAAAGAGACAAAAATAAGTGAGATTGCATTCTTATATGTTTTTTAATATGTTGTATTTCCGTTGACTGATTTGATCCTCCTGAGAACAGATTATACTAGTCTTGCACAAATCCATTCTTCACAGATTATTCTTTTCAGCAGCTCTCTGCTGGAAGGCTTTTCTTTGTCTCCCTCCCTCTAAAATGCTCCATGGATGTTCTATTCAACCGGAGTCAGGACAAGTCTGAGTTTTCACAGTTTTTTTTTTTTTTTTTTCCCTAACAGCTACTGCTGATTTTTGCAGTGTGCTTGGGATCATGGTCAAATTTAGAGACAAAAAACCTCTCTCCTGCCATCCTTCTTGATAGTGGGAGTCAAATTTTCATTCACAATTTGAACTCGCATTCATGGTCCGGTCTATCAAATTCATCTCCCCGACACCTTTCGTATTCATGCAGAGAGAAATGATCAAAACAAAATAATTTTGCCAGCATTGATTGAGGTTCTTTGGCAAAGACGGCAACTGGCGCGTTTGCATTCTACAGAAAAAATGTTTCTTTTTAGACTTTTTATAGAGGCGGACTTTACAAAATGTCCCTCACATCAGCAATCACTCAAACACCACCTTTTACATGTAATTGGTACTCTTCTGATGCTCTGGCACCTTCTCACATCTTAATGAAAAAGAAAATAACAGAATTTTTGCAAAATGGCACAACTTTCAATTAGATCATTTCAGCCATTGGTGTACTCAGTTTTCCTGTCTCAAAGCATCGCATCAAGAGCATGAGACGTGAAAGGGTCAGGAGAAGCTTTGGAGAACGCTATGCTGCCTGCATCAGCATCGGTGGTGGCTCAGTGGAGGGATGCACTCCCTGACTGCCATTAGGTATCAAGACGAAATCCTTGCACCTACTATCAGACCCCGCTGATGAATTGGGTTCTGGGTTCCTCCTGGTAGGCAACAATGCACGGCCTCATGTGGAGAGAGCATGCAAGCAGGTCCTGGAGGATGAAGGAACTGATACCATTTACTGGCCCCCACACCCGCCTGACCTAAATCCAACAGCACACCTCTGGGACATCATGTTTCAGTCCATCCGACGACCCCAGGCTGCACTTCAGACAGTCCAGGAGCTCAGTGATGATGCCCTGGTCCAGATCTGGGAGGAGATCCTCCAAGACATCCTCCATCGTCTCATCAGGAGCATGTCTCGATGTTGTCAGGTATGCATACATGCATGTGCAGCTATACAAACTGCTGAGTACCATTTTAAGTTGATGTAATGAAGTTTTAGCAAAATGAACTAGCCTGCGGCATCATTTTTTTCACTTTGATTTGAATTCAGCCCTCAGTAGACTAATAAAATTCATTTCCATCAAATGAGGTGGCATCCTTTCATTCATAACACATTATCCAGTCCATATCAGTGTAGATATCCAACATGATTTTCCCCCATTGAGATCTGATGTGTTTCAAAGTGTTCCTTTAATTTTTTTGAGCAGGATTAAAGGCAAAGGAAAGAAATGTTTCTTGCAATGACCAAAGCAGTGCAGGATAGGACTTACACGCACTTCTTAGGAGATCAGATAAAAAGTTCACAAGCTTAGGCTTTAGTCAATCAAAGCAGAGTTCAGCAGTCAGTTCAATTTGGCATACGGTGCTTGGCACATGACTAATATGATCTGGCAGAGGGAAAGGGAAGCACACATAGCTTAAAGACAAAGAGGGGAGGGCAGACAGCGGAGCATATTAGAGCCAGCCAGGTAAACACATGGGCGGGTCACACACAAGGGCAAGAAGTGAAGGACCTGAAATGAGAGTTTTTGGGGAATTCAAAATAAAACAGGACTAAACAGAGAATGAGACACAAATGAAATACAAATTATTTAAATGTATCTTAAGAGAGTTGTGAATCACAACAAAAGAAAAGATGTTTTGCGCAGGGTTCACTCAGTTTATACTAAAACCTCTCTGGAGTGTCTCCAATGCCACAGATGGATATTGTTGTTATTTTAATTATATAACTATATAGGGTTATATAATTATGAACAAAATGCATCAGTGACCAATGCAGTGCATGTCCGAAAAATGTCAAACTGCAGACTCATTTGAATGTCGAGGTGTTTTTTGTGCGCCTCTAGAGCTGATGTGAGCGCTGTGATATCAATATCGCTTCCGGCCACTGGTGGCAGCACTGAGCCGAAAAGCGGCGGTCACGAGTGAACGTCTTCATGAGAAAATGTGCTCGTTTGATATTCGTCCCAGCAGCAGTGCTCAGAAGGATAGGCGCACGGACTCCATCTTCAAATAAAGGTAAGATAACACTATTTTAAAAAATGTTATTTATTTAAAAGGAGACCCCCCCCCCCCAAAAAAAGGATAATTAATCATTAGCATAATTAAAATATAAGCTTCTGTTTTGGGTTCATATATGCGAACATCCGACTCCAGATGAGTCAGTGCCTCACCTGTCACATACCTCACCGCACGTCACTGTCGGTGGGTTTGCAAGGAGACTAACTTTACTTTGACCGTAAACTATAGCAGACCACTTAAATTATGGATTATTATAATTACAGTAGTATTCACAAAACAGACAAGCACCACTAAGCTAAAGTCAGCTAACTAAAGCTAATTTAGCCATTGTCTATTGTCAACATTAACGCTGTCAGTCTAAAAGCAGGTGCTTGTTTTGCAGTAATTCATCTTCATTAGGTTGCGAGTAACCGGTTGCACCCCCTTTTGGCTTCACAGTTTTAATTCTTCATTGCACCGATTCAAAAATGTGCTGCAAACGTTCCTCAGAGATTTTAGATCAGATTAACATGATAGCATCACACAGTTGCTGCAGATTTGATGATGTGAATCTGCTGTTCCACCACATCCCAAAGGTGTTCTGTTGGATTGAGATCTGCTGACTTTGGAGGCCATTTGAGGACTGTGAAGTCACTGTCATGTTCATGAAACCAGTTTTTCCTACTGGAAGCAGTCTTCCGGAGATGGGAGATGGGTTCATAAAGAGATAGACATGGTCAGCAACAGTGCTCAGGTGGTGTGTGGTGTTTAAACAATGCTCAGCTAGTACTAAGGGGTCCAAAGTGTGCCAAGAAGATATCGCCCTGTACCATTTCTTCATGGTGTAATGTGTTGTGTGTTCAGACATGCTCGCCTGAGCCATTGATATAAGGCAGGATGGATCCATGCTTTCATGTTGTTTACACCAAATTCTGAGCCGACCATCTGAAATTGGGACTTTGTCTAATTTTTGTCGAGCCTGTGCAAACTGTAACCACAGTCTTCTGCTGCTGTGGCCCATATGCTTCAAGGCTGGACAGGCTCTGTGTCTGGAGATGCTTTTCTGCACCACTTGGTTGTAACAAGTTGTTTTATGAGTTAGTGTTGACTTTCTATCAGCTTGAAGCAGTCATTCTCCTCTGACCTCTGAAAAGGCATTTTCCCCCAGAGAACTCCTGCGGAGAGAATTGCTTGTTTTCTCTTTTTTGGATGATTCTCTGTAAACCCCAGAGCTGGTTGGGTGGGAAAATCCCAGTGGATCAGCAGTTTCTGAAATACTCAGACCAGCCCGTCTGGCACCAACGACTATGCCACGTTCAGATTCACATGCCGACATGCCGGTACTGGGGTTAGGTTAATTGGTCATTCTAAATTGCTCATGGGTGTGAATGTGAGTTTGAATTGTTGTCTGTCTCTCTGTGTTAGCCCTGTAACACACTGACAACCTGTACAGGGTGCACCCTGCCTCTCGCCCTATGGCACATATGTACACCAAGGGTGCATGTAAACATGTATTATAATTTATTAATCATAGATACCATTCACTGTATAATGTAAATTTTGGCCAGTCTTTCTTGAGAATCTACAAGGTCTCAGACATGTTCCTTTAAAAAGCTTTTATACTTTTTTCAGTGTTAGGATTTTCTAGTTTTATATACTGTAGCTGTAAGCCTGACATTGCTGTGTTTGTAGTTATTGAGTGGACAAAATGACCTTCACCTTGAGCTCCAGCGCAGTGTCTTTTAAGCATTTTCTTGCATTTAGCACTGAAGCAACTGATTCATTGCAAGCATAATGAAAGTAACCTGTAGCCGCGACCCCCTATCAGCTCCATATCAGCTGAATTGTGCATTCTCAATTCTGCT
>VUQK01031001.1:13560-26136 GCA_015106715.1 Bujurquina vittata
TGTGTGTATATGTGAGACACACAAACAGCCCACAGTAGAGAGAGACACGCACAACACAGAAAGAGGCGCACGCGCGCGCGCGCACACACACACACACACACACACACACACACACACACACACACGTGCTAGCCAACTCAAAATAATGAGATCGATTATATTAACGAAGGGCGATAAAACAAAGGGGCTTTTCACAGTTCAGCTAAATATAAAGATATGCATGAAAACACTGTACAGTCTTTAGTCAACTTAAACCACCTAACAATATGCATTCATGAAAAAAAATATATACAAAACTGTAATAAAAGCAAACTTATGAACTTTAAGGATATTTTAAGGCTGAAACTGATTTAGTCTGTATTTTTCTTGATCAGCAGAACCCCCCCCCCCCCAAAAAAAAAATGTCTTAAGCCAACGATGGGTTTGAAGCGAGGCATTATATGTCTGCTTTCTTACTTCCTGTGGCACTCTCAGCCCGTTTGCTTTTATTAAGGAGGTGCATGTAAATCTTCACAAATATAATTAGAATTACATTATTTTCTGAAACAGCTGTGTATTTTCAGCTGCCCATCTATACACTGCTGGTGCTGTGGTGAATATTTACAGTATCTGAAATCACTTGTGTTCATGATAATGAAGGACTGGTCATCCAGTACAAGAACATGCATCAAGTGGTTGTGATTTAAAGGGTTTTACAACAACGGGAGGTAGCCTGCAGCACAGGAAAATGGGTTTTAGGCTAAACAGACAATATTTGTTAGTGGGATGATTTTAATTATAGGGTTTTTTTTTGTCTTTTTTTTGACATTTGACATATAAAGAACAGATGTCCATGAGTGTGAATTAATATTTTAACGAGACATATTTGTGCTGATTTAAAAAACAAACAAACAAAAAAAACCCAATCTGCTTCAAATAAGACAATTTACAAAATGTGATATTCAGTTTCTAAGGTATCAAACAATTATTGCAAAACTATATCTAGCTGCAGAAATACCAAACATCTGTGTGTGTGTGCATGTGTGTGCGTGTGTGTGCGTGCGCGTGTGTGTGTGTTCTTTCCCAAGGAAATATTTTGAGGCAAGGTAAAGGAAAGTTCTCTGAAACACAATTTCCAGCCTGCAACACTGACACTCCATTAAAACAATACTAATCAATTTCTTTTATGTCACACATGTCCTCAAGGCTCGCCTACACTGCTCAGTCAATAAGTGTGTGTGTGTTCAGATGAAACATGCTGGGTGATACGTTGCATGTTGTGGACAGCCTATCCTCTGGTTTGGCTAAATGATACTGATTTTGTCCTTTCACTGCCGCGGCCGGGCCGTTGAGAGGATAAATTTCAACTTTAATGCACATCGATTATGTTCTGAATCATCGTGGCCTATTATCCCTGATGAGGTATCGACTGAGGAAAAGCCTCTCCGCCTAAACACGTACATTCAGACACACAACCGCCTCCTGCTCTGCTTCAACACATTATTATATCTTAACTAAAAGTTTATTATTTATCGGGTAGTCAAGGCCTTCTACCATGTCCAAACTGAGCTAAGCGTCTAAAATTCAGCTGCATTCTCCAATATTAATCCAATGATTAGTTTTACTCATGTTAAGCGCTGGCTTCCTGAAACGTTTTCAGTCTTACTCTCTTGGCAATATATAAAGAAACATTAAAGAACACTTAGAATAATAAAAATAAGCTAATGTACTATAAAATTCCTCTTGGCTTTATAGGCTATTATGACAGGTTTTTTCTGGTTTTAAAGATATGAGCACAAGAGGTTACAGGAAAGACAGGTGGCACTCAGGCACTCAGGTGGTATATAGTGTGAGTTAAACCATCCATCAAATATCAGAGTAATGGTTTTAATGCTGCCGTGCAGCAATCAGTGTGACAATAAGTTTCTGTTAATGGGAAAGAAGAGATTGTACAACAGGAAAAGGAGAGAGAGAGAGAGAGAGCGAGCATTTCTGTGCGTGTGAGTGTGCGTGTGTTTGCGTGCACGTGTAGGTCACAGCTGTTATATATGTAGCTAATTTTCAGCGGGCTGTGTGCCTCTGCTAGGTTGTCATCTTTCATCTGAACAGACTGGTACTGGCAGAGGAAGTGCCGCTGTGTAAGCACAGTGTGCGTGTGTGTGTGTGTGTGTTTATAGCAGCAGTTATAGATTTATTTTATATACAGAATGCGTTCCTTTGTGCGCACCTGCGCTCATATAGGCACACATAGTCCAGGTATGTACTGTCATGTGTGTGTATAGTTCTGTTTCCATGTTTAAATTGACAGACTCAGCAGAACTGTGACTATGTAAACCCCTACACACACACACACACACACACACAGGGAGGCCCACAGAGACATTCAACCACTGGGCCATTTCACTGCTGACTAACCCTTCACAATATGCACACATAGCTGCTGCTGATCTATGTAAAATAAACCAAAAATTCAGATTCATTTAGAAAATATCTAATACAGAGTCACTTGTATTGCAGATTCTTAATGAAGCATCATACCAATACAGAAAAAATGCCCTAGCAATGTGAAGAAGGCTGAAAAATAGCATGAAACATGAAAAGTTATTGCTACCTTTACTGCAAATATCTCCCTGTATATTGCAGTAATATATGTAGTCTGCTATTGTAACAATCCAGGCAGAAGACGTCCCACTTCATACGTGCTTCAGTGTTAGTTAGACAAAACCACAAATCAAAAGACACATGCAGGTAAGCCAAAAGCACTACCAGCTACCAGACATGTTACTGCTCTGAGTTCTCTTGCTGTTAGTATAGTGTTATATTCTCTGGGCTGTATTCCAAATTCCTCATTTTTCCTTATTTTCAAGGTGTGCACTGACACACACACATGCACACGCACACGCACACGCACACACACACACACACACACACGCACACACACACACACACACACACAAGTATGGCTAGAAGTTAATATTTAAACGTAAACAGTACATATTCTTTTCATGTTGTGTTGAGATTTCCTTGTTTGCTGAGCAACACACTGCAACGTCTTTTTTTAAACCTTGCAGTTTGATATGTTAAAGCCAGCATTTAAAGCACATGTAAACTCAGACTATGTTTAAAATTGTATTTGTAACAGAGTAAGACAATTTTTTTTTTGTTTTTTTTATAGATTGCTGTTAAAATGAGCTAAAGGTAAAGGTTAGGGGTAAACCCTTTACCCCTTAAATAGAACTGGGATGCAGGTAAGTGTTAGTGGGTTGTTAGTGACGGGCTGGAGGTGGGCACCTCACTTGCCCAAAGCAAACCAGAGGGGGAGTGGACAGTGGGAGGAGAGAGAGGGCTGCAAGCCACTGCAATGGGGAGCAGATGCTCTGGTGGAGGTGGAGAGAGGACAAGGGAGAAGTTCTTACCTCTGGGGGAGTAAGGGAGGGAGGAGGGGTTTCAGAGAGGACTCTTATAAGGCTCTTGGGACACACAAGATAAGGCATTTCCAGCTGCACAGAGTTAGATAAAGATTCAGAAAAGATTGTAAAGCAAATGTAGAAAAGACTGAAGACAGTGGGCGATACATCCCAAAGCAGGATTTCTGAAATTTTCTTGGAGAATGACACATAATTCTACTGCACTGTCACCATCATTTTTATTGTTAAAATATTAATTTACTGTCTTCATATGGCTTTCCATAGCATTATTACTTACAGCAACTTTCAATTTTGATCCAATTAAAACAAAAGAGCTATCCAAGCTATAAATGGACTGTAAATATAGGTTGTGGTATTGGGAAAGAATACTGTAAACGCACTGTCTGCTGTCCTACCTCTTGCTCATTATCCGTTTTTGCAACTGAAGTAACAACAGTAACAAGCCATTAAACCTGAAACAGCTGCACTAGCTTGCAACAAGCCATAAGAACAACAGAAGGAGCTGTAGTATTATGAGGCAGGTGGCTGAAATATGTGTTGTGTTAAAGGTGCAGATGTCTTCTCTAAATCTAAAGGAGTTTGACAGCAATTATATTGGAAATCAGCAGTTTTTCATACCGGTTCCCTAAAGTAAAGCATCCAAAGAGTTATTGCTCTCTAGCATGTATGCAACAGAGACTGCAATGTCATTTCAGAGATCTTACATTTACTCACGAGGACATAAACTTCCTGTGAACCTGCTCAAAACCGACATTGATCCGCAGTTGCATTATCAGCTGGTGAGCAAAAAAGTGTAGGCTTGCACATACTAGTGCATTTTCAGTGGATATATAAAATTTATACTTATATCAAGTCATTTAAAATATACGTCTCAAATCGTGTTTAAAAATAAAAAAAAGAAAAAAGGAGCCATTCCAGGCCCACTCAGAGCAGGAACAAATGCTAGAACTGCCCACTATTAAATCAGCAGACACCCACTGATATTAGTGAGAACTGGGAGCCATGTGACAATTTCAAAATCAAAAAGCAAAAACACTTATTCCTGCTTAAAGTATTTAAAAATTGGAGGAAGGAAAAAAAATCCATATTTCTCTACACGAGTCATGAGTGCTTTAATTAGAGAGGAATAGGAGAGGAAGAGCAAAGGGGATTTTGCACAAACGGGATTCAGATGCCAGAGATCTCAAAGCCTAGTGGACCCAAACACTGATCTCAAAGAGAAATACAAATGGTTTCTGTCTCTCTCTCGCTATTCCCTTTCTTCTCATTCGCTGGGACTTTCACCCTCTGTTTCCTCTGACTAGCTCAGCACATAGTCTGCTGCTAATCCACTGAGGCTAACACAGAGGCTAATGAGATTAGGACATTGCAGGTTTCCCCTCCTCTGCGCTGCTTTTCATTTATCACTGGCTCCTAGCTGGTTGGGCCTCTGAGTAACACAGATTGGTAAATGTGGTTTTAGCCCAATGATTAGTGATGTGACTAAGTATGAAGATAGTTTGGAAATGAATAAGATGAAGTACAGTGCTGTAAAAAAAATATTTTCACCCTGCCTCATTTCTTTCTTTTTTTACATATTTGTCACTTACACGTGTCAGATTCCGTTCAGTTTAAATTTATTTATATAGCTCCAAATCACACCAAAAAGTCATCTCAAGGCACTTGATTATCAAACAAATTTTAATATTAGACAATGATAATCCAAGCAAATGCAGTTTTTAAATGATGATTTTATGTACTGAGGGGGAAAAAAAGCCTACTTGGCCCTGTGTGAAAAAGTAATTGCCCCCTAAACCTAATAACTGTTTGTGCCACCCTTGGCAGCAAGAACTGCAATCAAGTGTTTGTGATAACTGGCAGTGAGTCTTTCACATCACTGGGGAGAAATTTTGGCCCACTCTTCTTTGCAGAATTGTTTCAACCACATTGGAGGGTTTTCCAGCATGAATGGCCTGTTTAAGATCATGCCAAAGCATCTCAATCTGATTTGAGTCTGGATTCCAAAAAAGTTAAGCTTTTGTCTCATCAGAGAATATTTTCTTTGAGGATCATCAAGACGGTTTTTGGCAAATATGAGACGGCCTTTGTGTTCGTTTTGGTCAGTAGTAGTTTCTACCTTGGATGCCATTTTTGCCCAGTCTTTTTCTTATTGCTAAATCATGAATTCTGACCTTAAATGAGGCAAGTGAGACCTGCAGTTCTTTAGCTGTTGTTCTGGGTTATTTTGTGACCCCCTGAATGAATCCTTAATGGGTTATTGGAGTACTTTTTGTAGGCCAGTTTCTCTAGATCATGGGATGATGTGTTGCTTTGTGAGATCTTTGAGCCTTCTTCACTTCGTCACACAGATTCTGTTAAAGTAATTTCTCAAGTCAACAGGTCTGGCTGTAATCAGGCCAAGGTGTGGCTAGTGAAATTGAACTCAGCTTTCCAAAGAAAATTCATTATAATTCAGGATTTAAGAAGGGGTGGAAATTACATTTTCACACAGGGCCAGCTAGCTTTGGAAAGACTTTTTCCCTTAATAAATGAAATCATCATTTGAAAACTGCTTTTTGTGTTTACTCTGGCTATCTTTGTCTAATTTTAAAATTTGGTTGATGATCTGAAACATGTAAGTGTGACTAATGCCACAAAAAGAAACAAACAAAAACAAAAAACAAACAAAAAAACAAAATCAGGAAAGATGCAAATACGTTTTCACAGTGGATAAAATAAAGTGCCGTAATTCCACTTTGATTAAACTTTTATCTGTTAAAGGAAATATGTTATTACCACACTTCACCTCTGCGTTCAGTTTTCAGCCAGTTTTTAAGCTTTCAAGTCCTTTATGTGTTGTTACTTTGAATAATTTCTACAACTTTCACATACTGTTTCCACATTTTATGCCAACATGAATGTGACTTTTCAAAAAACTTCAAATATGTTTCACTTTTAAGGAACTTCTTTACTTTTCATTCTTTCATTTAACTTCTTCTTTATTGCTTCATTGATCACTTTTAATAACAACCCTAACAAATGAGTCTTTTCTACCACTGACATTTTAAAAAAAGGAAACATCAAGGCTGTTTAAGAAATTGAACATTTAGTTTAATAACTATCAGAAATATTACTGAAAAAGAGAGGTATTATTTAGGACTCATGCTTGACGCTAATATTGCTTTCCTTATTCTGGTCACTGATCTTTGATGGATGTCCTTGTTACTTTGCTCGAGGAGTTATTCAGTCTCAACCTTCAACATCCTGAGCTGTATGCGATTCTTTCATTTCTTTGTGGTCTAGGAAGGAATGTAGAGGATACCTAAACTCAGTCTCTATTTCAAAGCTACACCCATTCAGAATACCCGACATACAGTCTATTTAATTAAAAGTCTTCTATGTTTAAATAGTATCTGTGATAGCAAGGAAAACTAAACTTTCTAAATTACTATTTACTGGCTTTCTGTGTGGATTACAGGTGACTCACACTAGAGTAAAAAATAGGATGGCAACCTTGTTGTAACTAGGATTAATTAGTGGTTGCCTGGTTACCATGTGGAATTTATTTATTTTTTCCATTTGGGGAGTCGTGATCGCATGGCCTCCCACCAGCACAGGTTGCCTAGCGCAATTAACCTCCGAACAATTGTGGTCTGACTCAGACTGTCTGCAATCACTCTCAGACGAATTGGTTAAGGTTTGCAAGCTGTTGCCATCAAATTTATAAACACATACAACGCTGACATGTCACAATTAATCTGAGTCAGTCTGTGATGGTGAGCGCAACTCATCTGCGATATGTCACTTTGCAAAAGGGGACTCGACTTACATGGTTGTCTGCTGGTTCTATTCTGGTTTCCTATATAAAAGCAAGAGTCTTAATGCACAAAGTCCCTTTAAAGACAGCAACTGATAAATTGTTTGGAGACAATATCCCCATCAGACTCATTGCACACGCACGCAGTAATTTTAGTTGTGTCCTAGTCTCCAACTACTGTCTTCCATAGTGTGACTGTGGCATTGATATACTGTTCCTGATGTGATCATATTATGTTGTGATGTTGTTTAAAATTAATGTTAAATGAAAAAATGTCATTAGAAATATTGCAAGTTATGTTTAAGAAAAGAAACAAGCTTAAGATTTTATTATTTTTTTTTACAGTATAAATGTATCTGCTATTCCAGCTGCATTTATTAAAAATGATTTTACAATGATTTTATAAGGCCAAAGAATAGCCTATAAGTGTTCCGTACTTTCTATGTAAGATAAAGGATCTATAGATAAGTAAAGTAGACAGGTAATAGAAAAGTTATTTGCACCTTGTAAGGAGGGGGAAAAAAAAGCAATAAATAAAGTTGATGCTCATAAGAAAAAGCCAAACAATTTAGAAGATCTCTAAAAGCTCTAGAGAACCTCTTACTATCCACAAACAGCTCCAAATTATGGTCTGTTTCATGAGCCACATCTGTAACCCTGAAAACCCAGGGTTACACCTGAAGCTACCCTGCTAATCCCCAAGTCCTGCTTTGCAGCACGGACATCTGGAACACTGCCCATCATGTCACAAAATGTTTTGGCAGCCACTCTTGGACTCGCTGACAAAGAGGTGATGTGGCCTCACAGCCCCCAAAACTGCAGTTGAAAGGTATACAATAGTCCATGGAGAATTGTTTTTGATGCATTTGAGTGTATACTTATTCCTGTGTGTACCTGTTTTTACACGTGTGTGTGTGTGTGTGTGTGGGGGGGGGGTCCTAAAGGGAAAAAAATGCTATTAGAAAAAAATAATTAGATGTTGAGGAGCAAAGGGGTCTGCGATCTTCTGAATTTTCTTGTGAAATTAAAAGATGGAGTACCAATAGTAAACATAATTACAGCTACAAATGCGCGAGCACACACACACACACACACACACACACACACACACTGAACACCATGACTGAGAGGCCCATTAAGATGATGCGGCAGAGCCACTCAATCAGCAAAGTGATGAAGTGTAAAAGGTATCAAAGATATGCACCCCAAATTTATTTGTATACATGTGAGTGTGTGCAGAGGTCTTCTCTTCTATCCTTCATCTTTTCAATGAGTGATTCTGCATACTTCCAGCACACACACACACACACTTCTCTGAGCCATGTTTCTCCTGTTCCTCAATCTGACCATTTATCCAGCGGGATGGTTACACAAACCACCAAATATGTTTGTGTAATACCTCCATATATCTGGTTCTCCCTGTGAATGTCTTTAAGGCCTTTCCATGGGGTCTGTCTAAGTGCCAGTGCGGTGAGAAGGAAACGAACGTGGCTTTACAAGCTGAGCCCACCCGGAGCTTTAATTAGAAGAAAATCATTGGAATGAGCTCTGGCTGCAAGCGGTCATATCAACCTAACCCTCTCCAGCAAATAAGGTCTACCTACTCTTGCATGTTGTAGCTCTCCGTTTCATTTATCTGCCTAGAAAAAAAATGTGCACGCAGACTACTAAACAATCACTAATATCACTACAGTTACTCTTACTCTCTCAATCCTCCAACCAATTCTGAGAAAAACTTTGTCCTCTCTGCGTCATTCCCACAATCATTAAAAACCTCATAACCAGCAAATTATATCCTTGGTGTTCACATAAACTCTCAGTGGAAAATCTCTCCTTACTCCTCAGCAACATGATTGTAATGAGCTTTGATTGACTGCGAGAGGGCAAAATGGGGAGCATGCACTGCTTCCCACACAGGAAAATGCAAGCTGGTGCTAATTAGAACCCCTGGTGCTGAGGGTAGGAAACCCCTCAGTTTAAGGGGGGGGGGATGTCACAACTCAGCACTTTGCGCGAGAGCTGGACTCACCAAACCTACTTAATTTAATTTGTCTGTGTAAATTAAAATAAATAAATAAATATCAGTTATAGAAATTCCTCATGAGGCTACGGGTGACTGTTTAGTTGTGCAGAGGAAGAGACATGATGCACAGTGCGGGGGCAACTGAAGACCAGATGCTCCCATTAATTAGATGTAATGATCACACAAGCAATAACTAAGAGGGTTGACAGAGGCAGGAATTTATAATCTATGAGTGGTGACTAATTGACTCATTTGGATGTGTGATATGAAGCCAGACCTCTGAATCTATTAGTGAATCACCCTGTCAGTTTATTCAAACAGCACAGATCAATCTGTATCTGCGAAGCCTCTTCACTCTTCGCCTTCACTTGTTTCTGCTTGGTAACCTGCACGTTCTAATGCTCACCATAAACACCTCCGTCTACGGCAGCACACTCGTAAGCTGCTGTGTGAAAAAGTAAAAATGAAGCAAATTCTCTGATTAATCCTTCTGGACTTACCTTCTGTTTCCGCCTCTCCTTCCTCTTGTCTTCTGTGTCCTGAAGCATCTTTTCTCTCCACAGGTCAAAGAAATATGATGGATTGGTGTAGAACTTTAGACCCTCCTTTCCATCATCTCTGTAGATGAGCAAAAGAAACCGAGGAATCTGATTACATTGTGGTTGAAATTCTTGATTAGCAAATTTTCCAAGTCCATGTTTTCTCCTCTAAAACCAAACAGGAGTATATAACCTTTCATTAAAAACAAACAAACAAACAAACAAAAACACATTTTTGTTGTATAAGCATGTGCTGCAGCTAATTTTATTTTCATTTTCAATAAATCTGCTCATTTCTTACTGGAGAACATATTTGATATGTTAAAGTAAGATGGCACTTTCTAATGTTTTGTTTCCCCTCATGTAACTTTAAAACAACACAAAACTAATTAAAGCTGAATATCCCAACATTTAATCAGCTAAAAGACAAAAATGTTTTGGCATCCTCGCAAGAAAACTGTGACCCAAATAGCAAAATACTTGCAGATTTTATTTTTGTCTACTGAATAATTGTTTCAGCACTTCATAGTGTAGGCTGGCAAGAGGAGGAGGAGGCACAAGAAAAGTGCAACAAAAAGTCATTATTACAATTTCTTTCCTATTTTTTGGGTTTTATTAAGAGTTTCTTTGAATGCAGGAGCTGCGAAAGTTTGACGTCACTGAAAATGGAGAGCAGGGGGTGATAGAGGACGGTAGTTTTTATCGAATCCTGCCCCTGCCTGTCTTTGCCTCCGTTTCTTGCAACAAGAATATCTGTTTAGCATTTGTCATGAGTAACAACTAATGGCGTGTGTTACCATTCATTCATATTCACTTCTGATTCTCTTTCTGAATTCCTCAGTGACATTACAGAAGCCTCTGTGGCTGGTGGTCACTCTGGGAGATCAGTGCTGTGATTATAGGGAGGGAAATGAAACGAGTCTTCTGACAGATGCAGGTAGTTATCACATAACTTCCTTGTCAAGAGGAAATGATGTTTTCATACACAGATGCCCCCGACATGCTGCTTGGAAATGTAATTTCATATCAGTATGGGGTTTGACTAATTTACCCTGCTGATGTTTCTCTTCCAAATTCCAAATATCTTTAACAGGTATTTAAATCATCAGTCCAAAATATTTAGACTATCAGATGCACTCTGGCAGTAAACCTTAAGAAAAGCTGCGCACAGCATGGATGAGTTGGGGCTGTGTATCCAGACCATTTGGCAGTCCTAACTTGAACCAGTAAGAAGTTGCCTTCACCCACTGTTGCCCATGCCTAGGGAGTCAATTATTTGGCAATGTCACAGATAAGAGCAAGAACACAGAACATGAAAAGGCAAAGCTTCAGAAGGCAAGAGTGGAAAGTTTAATGATATGCAACACAACAAAGGGAAGAAAATAGAATTCAACAACGGGATAAGGCAAGGATGACGAGTGAGCTTCGGTAGAGTGCACTGCAGGTACTCTGAGAGTTTGAGAAAAATTATTATGCCTGGCATTTTTTTTTTTGTGCAGTTGAGGCGTATGTTTATGTTGTGCATGAGAAAGAGAAGCTGTGTTCAGGGTAGATTTAAGCATGAGGAAGTATTTTAGGGAGCCTCTCAGTGCTGATGAAAAAAGTATGGAGGATGTGAAAAGGGAAAGGAGGGGAAAAAACAGAAGAGGATTAGAAGCAAAGGAGAAGGAAGGACAAGAGGAGGAGTGAGAAATGTAACAGCAAAGCAACCCAAAAGATCAAAATATGGCAAGATTTTTAATGAATTAATCAGAAGAATAAAATCACAATCTTAATCATTTAGTCAGTGCTGATGACGCACGCACACCCAAAAAAAAAGCTCCAGATGAAAACTGAAGGGGATGGAAATTAAAATTCAGTTGGATTATGGTCATTAAAATGAGCAGAACGTGCTGCATTTCAACCTCTTAATCCAGTGACGGTTTGTCATGCTTGTATGCTTTTTTTGGGGCTCCCACTTAATTTTAATAGTGCTTGTCCCCTTAGGAAGGGTAACTATTTTGAACAATGATCTTTACTGTTATCAAGAGACACTTGTATTGAGATTTTAGACTGATGTGTTAGATAGCACATTGCCATCATCATTGTCATCAAAACACCAAATAAAGGATATATTTTGGAAGAATGGTTTCTATCGCTCAAGCAGAGTTTCAGAGCCGTGTAGAACCAATGCCAGGGCACTGATTCCAGAAGGTAACATAATCGTGGCCGAACAATTTACTGTACTTCTTTTTTTTTCTTTTTTTATTAGCTGTCCATCTGTATATGCCTCTCTCTCATGGGCACACTAGTACAGAAACTGTTCTCTATATAATGGCAGGTACCTAAAATGATACTGGGCTATGTACTCAAGACTACCCCATCAGTTCCTGGAAAGATGAAGTTATTTTGTCCCACATTAGCAGTTAACCTGTCCAAATAATAAATGAAAATTTGTTTTCACCTGGTATGAATGGACTGGTTCTTATATAGTGCTTTTTTACTCTACATGAGAACTTAAAGTACTTTATACAACGTTCACCTAGTCACACACCCATTCATACAAGCACTTTTTTCTACATGTAAGTGCTTTCTATCTAACATTTGCACACATATTCACACTCCGATGAACGCTTGAGCAACGCGGGGTTCAGTAGCCAGCATTTGAACCACCAACCTTCCAGTCAGTAGAAGGCCTGCTCTACCTCTTGAACCACAGCAAAGCAAGGCACTTAGTGAGTGAGGCAGATGCCCACACCTTTCTCTCCCTTAGTCTAGGCAATGTCAAGGCCCACAGGTTAAAAGCACACCAGTGACAAGCCTTGTATACCA
>VUQK01031003.1:0-11662 GCA_015106715.1 Bujurquina vittata
GTGTCAGCTCCCACACACAGCTATTCTACCATTGTCTCACCTTGGGACATGCCAGTGTTAAAATTAAGTATCCGACGGAGGAACCTAGAGGTGGAAAAATGTAGCGGTCCTTTCAACATTTCGTACAGCAGCGCACCCAGCTGCCAGACTGTGGCGGGGACAGCCTCATACCTCCTGTGTGTGAAAAGCTCCGGAGGGGCGTACGCTCTGGTTCCTGCAATGCACAGAGAGAAAGGAAGGATGAGAAACAGGCTCAGACTGAAATCAAAATCTCACTCTGCAGAGCAACGGCTGAATGAAGAGCAGATGTCATACCAGAGAAGTTGGAGTATGGTTCGTCCTGTACCAAGCAGCCACATCCAAAGTCTATGACCCGCACTCGAGGGTCATCGGAGAAGGTTTCAATGAGCAGGTTTTCAGCCTTGATGTCACCATGGAAGACACCTTTGGTGTGCATCATTAAGGCTGCATCCACCAGCTGCTTCATGATGTTCTGAAACACAAAGAGGACAGTTACAGAGCTGAAGAAGGGACTGATTCCCAACATTGTGGCAACTATCAAACAAGCTCGGAGCTTTTCTTGGCCGGATTTTAGTACCTTAGCGTCGTCCTCCTCCAGGGGTCCGCCACTGTACATCATACAGTTCAGCAAGTTCACACATGGGTCTGGTCTTTCCACGACCAAAATAAGCTCCTGCTGTAGCTCAAACCAGTCGAGTATTACAGCGGCTGCAGAAGTGCCTACTGATGCTGGTCCGGCTCCCACTTTCAACATGAGGAAAGCTTCCAGTGGCAATATGAGTGTCTTCCCATTGAAGTCCTAAAAAAAAGAAAGGTGAATGAATGCATGAGATTTTCTGTCTGGTTTACTGATAAACAGCAAAGGTACAGGAAGGGGAAGCATTTTTAAATATTTGCATTACTCACCACTTGTTGATATTTCACATCTTGCTTTCTGATGTGTTTGATCGCCACCTACAGATCAGTCAAGAGTACTTTGGTTAGTGCAGGGAATGGTGGCAGCATATACAAGATATAAGAATATATGTGTTATACTCACTGGTAAGTTGTCTTTCTTTCTAGTCCCAGCATTAACTGAACCAAAGCCTCCTTTTCCAAGCCTGCCTTGCTCAATGTAGTTCTTCTCAAAGCGAGCTGCTCAAACACAGATACACGTTTTTCTCTTGTAAAGGGTTCACATTTAGAAAAAGCACTTGGAAGCTAAACCAAGCTAGACCTGTTGTGGAGACCGATGCTGTGCTACAACTCAGAAGTGATTGTTTGACTACTGAAATGTTTTCATATTTGTACTGCTTACTGAACATTTGACAGTAACACTTTGAGCCCTGAAACTGAAATCTGTTTCCATCAAATTACTCTGATTACTATTAGTGAAAGAAATTTAGTAAAAGAGTAAATGTGGCAAGTGTTGATGCAGAAAGACTTAAAACCTGCAGGCTAATAGAGAATTTGCAAACCTGATTAAACAGAACAAGCTTAAGCTCACTGTTACTGCCAGTCACACTTTCAGTTTACCTCTACTGCGCATGAATCGGACGCATGCACTCCCACTGTTTTGTGTGGAGGCTGATGGACCTGGGGAGGGGTCACGGGCGCACTTCCTCTTTCTTGTGCCTGGAGCCGGAAGCTTCTCAGTTGTGTCCTGCTTCTTCCAGTTAGTCCTCTGGATGGCTTCATTGGAGTTTTTACAGCTGGGTCCACACTTCCGCATTTTTCCAAGTGTCCCTCGTTCAGTGCTGACCTTCCTTTTGCCACCTTTTGCTGGCACAGCCTCGAATGCCGACTGAGCAGGGCCACTGGCACTCCCCTGCCTTTTTCTGGGGGACTCTGGTGTATTTCTGGCCTTCCTCGTCAAGCTGTTGTTGAGTTGGGTGGTGGTGCCGCAGCTCTCTACAAATGAGATAAACCCAGTTATTATCAAGCTGCATGTACTGCAGTGATTCCTTAATTCTATCATCAAAATATGTCTAAAAAGTCTGGGTGATGTTCAGTGTTACTGAGTTTTAATGTTCAGCATTTTAATAATCTAAAATAAATCAATCAATGCAAGAATAAATGACAGCTACAGTTTGGAGAAAGACTGCAGTTCAGTTTCAGGCCTGTGACAGGACACAACCACCTTTCTGCAGTCACACATTCTACCGCACATCCAGCACCATTTAATTTACACCCTCAGCACTGCTGGAAGGTACCTGTACACCTACCCAAGTACTCCATTTAAGTACAATTATTCCAGGTCTGTACTCAAATATTTCTATTGTCTCCACCTTCTTCTACACCCTCACATGAAGCATTTAGCACTGTAGAAGCTACTTTAAGACAAAATAACCTCATCAGAGACACTAAGGGACTGCTTGTATGTAACTGTAAAATAAAATTTATATCATTTTTGTTGAATAAAATAACATTTCTAATGTAAAACACCCAGAAGTGCACACAAAAATGACTAATATCAAGATAAAAGACTCCACATGAAGAAACTTTATGCATTGCATGTAAAACATCAGCTGTCTTACCTGAATGTCGCTCAGAGGCCGCAGGATGAAGAACCTTTATCGTCTTACGAAACATGTTTTTTTGGAAAGTTGTAAGTTTGTCAAAAATCGCCAGTGCAAATGTTCACAAGTTGAATTGAGCTGCTGGATCGCCGCAGAGTGAGTGTACAACTGACCTGTGTGCTCTGAGCTGTTGGCTTTAATGTCCAGGGTTCTATGATGTCATAGATCAAAGAAAAGGTTGAACATTCAAAAAAATAAGACACTGCCAGTTAATTCAAATCTTTCATTTTAAATTAATCAAGCAGTCACCCCCCCCAACCCTACAAGAACTGTGCACATATCGAAATAGTGTACATAGTGTACCAGTGGTGTAGTCTACATTTCTGTAGTGGGTAGACTGTGCTTAGAAACAAAAGTACACGGGTTAGTGCAATTTAATCGACAATTTATTTTGATTTTTAAGCATATTTAACATTGCAAAATTTCTCTGATGCTTACATTTGAATAAACGTACAAGAAACTGTGCAACAGTTGGCTTTGTATTAAAAACATGTAGAATTTATAAAACAGTATAAAAACAAAACACGCTTAAGTATTAAGTATCAAAAGTACAAAAAACAGCCCAGATAGCAAAGCACTGATCCATCCCTGCGCTGTGTATATGTACTGCGCATACCTGCGTCTCACGTAGACTACACCACTGCTACGGATACTGCCCCAATCCATCTATCGCATCACTTGTGAACAAGCGCCCGAGGTAACTCCTCCATCTGGGGTAGTAACTTGTCCCGGACTCGGTGTGGGCACTCCACCCTTTTCCAGCTGAGAATCATGGACTTGAACTTGGAGGTGCTGATTCTTCACACTCAGCTGGGAACCACTCCAGTGCATGGTTCTGATGAAGCCAACAGAAGCACATCGCCCGCTAAAAGTAAAGATGAAATCATGAGGCCACCGAAGTTAGAACCCTCTACCATCTATCCTAGACGGAGCACTCTTCAGTACAACCACCAAGAAGGCTGGGTACTCATTTGGCGCACAAGCACAAATGACAGTCAAGTTCTGAATCAAGGGAAGCAAGCTTTCATCCACCAGGGGAAGCACCAACATACTGGCAGTGAACTTGGCGAAAGCAGATACAAGTGTACCCACTTCTGCCCACCACCTCTCACCTAGGGCAACTCCAGAGTGGAGGAGACTCCAGCTCCTCTCTCCCAGCCTCAGACACCAGCTCATGCTCCTTCACAACCAGAAAGGTGATGTTCCATGTGCCAGTTTTGGAAGCTGGGGATCGGAGCCCCAGGACCTCTGCCTCTGACTGCCCCCAAGGCCATAAGCACCGAACTCCTACGGCCCCTCCTGTGGGTGGTGGGCCCTCAGGAGGACAGGCCCACGTAGTTTCTTTGGGCCCAGCGTAGATGTTTGCCCTTGAGCCTCTATCCCAGGCCCTGGCTCCAGAGTAGGATCCCGGTAACCCTGTCCCAGGCAGAGTAAACTGGACCCTTGATTTATTTATTTTTTCTCACCATAGGAGTTATCTGAATTGCTCTTTGTCTGGCCCCTGCCTTAGGAGACTTTACAAGGGAAAAATTGTCTCTGAAAACATAGCTCCTGGGATCACTGAATCACACAATCCACCCCCCACCCCCTCCCCCGATGTTGCAATTCATGGAGGGGACCTTGGCTGTAAAAAGCCTTTTGGTCCTTTGCCAATAATTTTCCTGGAATATTTTAACTTGCTATGCATCAATACAACCTTTATATCACAAATTTTAATATGATATTTGAATATAATAGTCCATGGTAACTAAACTGCTAAAACGTGCAATAATCCACAAAGAAACTGAAAAGGTATTTTTAACACATTTTCTAGAAATGTCACAGCTGTATCCCTCAAAATTATAAATGAAACAAGTTTCAGAAAATCCTTTCAAACCACAAAACATTTATTTTAAATGTGTTCATAACTTTATTTTATTGAGATACTCATTTTTATAAACTGTAACAAAAGCAAAAAATAAAATCATATAAGCTTTAATAGTGTGAAGTTCTCAAGGTCCCACAAACTTGTAATCACAAAAGCACAAAGTCAAATATTACTTTTCAATAGCACCAGTGGAGCTGTGATAGTCCTCGGAGGAAAAAAGACCCCCACAATTCCTGGGAAAATTATATCACTTCCGGTTGTTGAAGTTAGTGGCACTTATGAAAACCATGCGATAGTTCATGCTGACGGTGCGATGATGTACTGTATATTCCAACAGAAGAAGTACCGTGAACTTCCTGTGAAGTACCTGTATCTGTAATGTGTAATGTTTTTGTTGTGTGTACTTTTTAACTTGATTTCTTCAAACTAGTGATGACCAGATGAAGCACCATAAATCCTCAAAGTTTCCATCTAATTAGTTCCCAAAAAAAGTTTAAGTTCCTGAAGCTGCATGTGCAAACAAATGTGACAGCCTCTTGGCTATATTGTAGCATCGGCAAAGGACTATAATCACTGCAAAGAATACAAATAAAAACACTCTAACTTGATTTTCGTTTGGTTAAAACACTTATTCCTCTAACCTTTTTTTGATTAATGTGTGGGTAATAGTAATAGAGGTCTATCAACGAAGACCCATCAGAGATGTGGATATTCCCCCGCGATTAATGAAAATATAAATGTAGAAGTCAGGATAATATTAAAGCCCCATTCCATAATAAAAAAAAAACCTTCAGCAGGCATCTTATTACCTTGTGCAAAAATATTTTGGCCTAATTTGGAGGCCTTTTATCTAAATACTTTGGCACCAATTTTCAGCATGCTGTAAGAGACCCTGAGAATAATGTAAAGACAGAAAGCAGGCTCTGTGACTTCTCTCTGGACTGGAAAGTGATGTTTATGTCCTTACATTCCAATCTCTGGAACAACCATGGAGACAGCACAACTTTAAGGTTCACTAGTCCCTGTCTTTAAATCACTGTGATCCAGAGTCAGTAGTTTACATTTACCTTATACAGCAATTCATAAAAGCAGTACTCATCTTGTTCCTCCTTGTACAAAGGAGCAGATACTGATCCTGCTGATGGGTTAAGGACCATCTATGGACTAGAGTAACTACCTCTCTCCTTTAATCTCCTCTGTGCTCCTGAGACTGAGACACAACAAACGTAGTAGCAGTGCCATCCTGGGGGAGCTGGACTACCTGTGCAAACTCCGTAGGGTCCGACTGCTCCAGCCTCATGCAACCAGTAGTGACACTGGCACAAGCCAATTACAGTACAGTACAACTGAAAAAAATGTTTTAATTGACTTAATGCTAATAAGAGTTCCTTTTTTTGAGCAGAGTATATTTTCATTCATCAGCCAAGAACCACTTTCTGAACCAGCGAGGCTTCAGACGTAATCGCTGACGTCACTCACTCTTTAAAAAGTAATCCTCGCTCTTCACAAAACACTTCCCTCGACACAGGACGGCCCATCACTACTGCGTGATACGTAAGTGTAAGTCCTCTGAATATGTATGCAAAAAAAGAATTATTGCTCTATCTTACTTTTTAAATATCCTGTTGCTTCACCCCATAAATAAATAAATAAGACACACACACGAAGACCTACTAAGTAGCATTTTTCTAAGGCCTAAAATTAGTTTGTCGGAAAGTCAAAGATAAACGAGAAGACGAACTCCTGACCACCTGTAAGTAGAGCCAGTCGCTACATAGCGGCAACATTGTCAGAAATGCGTGTAGCAGCAGGCTGCTATTCCTGGACCTGTTTTTTTCTGTCGCACAGAGGAGAGAGGGTCAGGCTCGTTTATTTCCCGCGTTACAAATATTAAAAGTGGACACATCGCGCTCAAGGGTAAGTCGGCTCATCCTCTAACATGGCTGAGTATTTAAAACGGGTCCCGGGTTAATGCTATCTCGACGGTACTTTTTAGTCTCTCACTAGAAAAAGACGTCCTGGGGAAAAAAAAACCCTCTCAGAGTAAAAACAGCAGACAGTAGGAAGAAATGGCAAGTTTACCTTATACAGAAAGCATAATACATAAAGATACATGTGCATTATAGGAATTAACTGTGACACGCTGCAGAACATTTAGGTCGCCGACCTTAAACAGTAAAAAACCCTAAAGGGTTGTTTTTCTCTCTCGGTTTAAGGCTACTTTCCTCAGCTGTGTTTACAATAAAAACGGATAGTTTTGTTTCATTCAGTTGTAAAGAAAAAAAAAAGAATAGTTAAGATTTTATTTTTATTGTCAGCCCAACTATTGAAACTTCCGACACATAACATTTATAGCCCCAGGCACACACACAAAAAGCTCACCTAACTAGTTACTGAGTGCCATGAGAGCAGTCTAAGTGAGGCTGTATGTGTCCAGCTGTTTTACTGTCTTGCTGAAGCTGAAGAGCTATAACTGTTTCCCAAATGTGAAGTAAAATGAACTAATTTGTACTGCCATCTCTTCATGTTTACAGCAGTGGCTCCCACACTGCAGCAGTTCATGCAATATCAGTAAGATTTCAGCTGCAGCTGGGTGGTGTCAGGAGCTATTTACGTTGACATGCCATTCATCCAGCTAAAAATACACATACAGATTCACTGGCTCTTTTTAAAATGTCATTGCAACAACCAACTGCAGTCAGTAGCTAACAATACAAACTAACTGCCAGACCTCAAGCCAGCGAGCCCTTGTTTTAGACATGCAGGCAGTGATTTAGGGGCTCCTTCCTTTTTCCAACATTATGCAGATGCCTTTTTCTTCCTAAGTGTTCCTGAGTGCTGCTGTCTTCTTGACCCTCCTTCGGCTGTACCCGAGCTCATCAGGTTCCAGCTAAACATGTCTTCATCATATGCTGCTACGATAGCAGCACTGATTACATCCAGCTCTTTTAATCCACCCATCAAAAGCAGCGCCCGCCCCACTTCTAACGCAACACGAAGTCGTAAGCCCAGCCAGGACCACAGCCACCCTGCGACAGCATCTCTCTTTACAACTAGCGCTCGTAATCCAGCCATCAAAACCACCGGCTCGGACACATCATGGAGTCGTAAGCCCAGTCAGCACCATCACTGCCCTCAAGCTGTCCAGAAGAATTCTCTTTCACCTGAGCCTCAGGGATCTTATGATGAGCAACAGGAGAATCCTGGAGATTATTGTATAGGTAGGCAAGACCCCAGCTCTGAAATCCAACACGCTGGTTGAGAGCTTCAGTTTTTACATCTGTTGTGTATTTCATTGCAGGTGGATACTACCCTGTAGAGATTGGAGAAATTTTTGTTGACCGTTACCAAGTGGTAAAAAAGCTGGGATGGGGTCATTTCTCTACTGTATGGCTGTGCTGGGATATGGTGTAAGTACAGGTTTGACCCTCTGACTTCTTACATAACAATTAGTAACATGATCTAGTAACTCACTCCCATAATTGTTTACATGCAGGGAAGGGCAGTTTGTGGCTCTGAAGGTGGTGAAGAGTGCTCAAACATTCACGGAGACGGCACTGGATGAGATCAAACTTCTGAAATGCGTCAGTGTGGTCACGCTGCTTATATTAGATATGACAATAGTATATTCGAGTCAATTTGGAGTGCTTTTAAAACACACTTGCTTAGAACTTGCTTGGTCTCAGTCTGGCCACAAGCAGAAGTCCTGGTAATCTGTGTGTTTAATGATGCCACGAATTTTAAAGTTTTTCTGTAATAATTTTTATGTAGAAATCAGTGTAATTCCATCACTGTGGCTTATACAATTTAAAAAAAAAACTAAAATCAAGTCACCATGTAATGAAGTCATGTGTCATAATTTTTTTCTTGATATGTTTAAAACACAATCATCAGGTAAGAGACAGTGACCCCAAAGATCCTAAACGTGAGAGCATAGTTCAGCTCATTGATGACTTCAGGGTGACTGGCATGAATGGAGAGCGTATCCTTTTTGTAAAGGTGTTCTGTCACAATCACCTACTCTGCAACTGGTAGTATTTTTTTCAGAGGGTTGTAACTTAATGTTCAGATCTTATAAATGTATTTTGGCTTCTTCCAAATACCCAGGAATATTCAGGTTCTTCACTGTGAAAACAGGTCCTTAATTCCTCAGCAGATGTGTGCATGGTTCTGGAGGTTCTTGGCCACCAGCTGCTGAGGTGGATCATCAAATCTAACTACACCGGCCTCCCCCTGCCCTGCGTTAAGAGCATCCTCAGACAGGTTTTGTGCAAACCTTTATTGCTCCCTTTGAAATTGTCCCCTGTCTATGACCGCTATTTGAGATCTTTCTATGAAGATGAACTCCTGTTTTCGCTCCTTATTGTCTATGACACTGACTCAATTTCAATTCCTTATCACAGGTTCTGCAGGGTTTAGATTACTTGCACACTAAATGCAAGATTATCCACACAGACATCAAGCCAGAAAACATCCTTCTGAGAGTGGACGAGGTTTATGTTCAAAAGCTTGCAGCCAACACCAAGCTGTGGCAGCTGCCCATGTCTGCTGCATTCACCAGCACCTCAGGTTAGTGATGCTATGCTAGTAATCACATTGGGTTGAGATTGTCCTACGTATAGTTGGTTATATATGCATCTCAGGAATTCCTAAGTACCTTATCTGCTCTTCACATTTTGTGCATTTTTCCCGTGCTGGTGTTTTTCTTCACTTGCCAGTGAACACACGCTCCAGAGAAACACAGGTGTGCAATCTGAAATTTGTTCCTCTGTTATTATTTAATTAATACATTTATATTTAGCTCATTGTATTATAACCTTTACTTTTATACTTTGACTACCTTTAGAATTTGTCCAGCCTATTTGGAAAGCTGACTGGGGTTTTCCACACTCTTGGGGAGTGGGTAAGATGGAGTTGGTGGTTTGCTTTTATACTGATGCATCTTGACAAGACTTTCAGCTTTGTGAAATTGTTAAAGACCTGGCTTCAGCACAAGCACACTGCACTAAGTCTGGATATAGGGAAAGTTCCTAAACCTGCTCATTATCTATTTTTATCAGCTATATACTGTATTTACAGAGCTTAACTTTGTAGACTCCTATAGGCACTAGAACCCAGACAAGTATAGCGCAGGTTATTGTGTGTTTGTGGAGTACAGCTGATACAGTGTATTACCTACAGTATATACAGTATCCTAAAATGGACAGCTTACTGTGACTATCACAACTGGAGACTAGAGCAGGCAATGCTGAAACAATGAGCAGACACAGCTGTAGATTTTGATGCCCTTCCAACAGCTGCTGCTGTGGTTTAACTGCAGCTAGTTGTTAGCAACTTGCTCTACATTATACAGACTAACTTCACTTTCAAAACTTTAAGATTTACTGTTGAGATATGAAATATTAAAACAATACTAAATAATTCCACTGTTTGCCTACTGAAGTACTAACAGAATACAAAACATTACTTTGCAGTTGCATTAATGTGCATAATTTGCTGCATTCACAAAGCGGGTATGAAGTGATAAGTCACTGAGCACCTTTTTAATTAATTTCTTCAGTCCATGTGCTCTTCTGATTGTTTTCCATGACTGACTGCACCCTACAGTCCAGCAGGGTTTCCAGGAGTCCAATTAAGCTACTGACGAAGAAAGACAGAAGCCGACGAGGCAAACCCGACATGTCGGTTTCTAATGTCAGTGCTCCCTCTAGTACCCGCAGCTCCACTTGCCACTCTAAGCTAACAGGGCCTAACCTCTCTGTAAGAAGACAGACTCTGCTGTTGGAAGACAGATTGGATTTAGCTGCACACAGCCACAGAGGCTCCTTCTGCTCATGTCCAGACCTCAGCACAGATGCTGCTGTCTCTGGCTCCAGATCAGTGTTATTACATCAGACTGCAGACAGGGAGCCTCTTCCACCTTCACCGTCCTGTCCACGAGGTCAGTCTTAGAAAATATGTGGGAGGAGAGTTAACTGGATGCCAGTAGTTTGTTTCTTGTTTCTGTGGAAATTTAATTTTAGCACAAATCTGCACATTGGGTTCTGTTTACATAAACTAAAAGGCTTCATGGATTGTGTGTGTGTGTGTGTATATATATTTAGCTGTCATGTTGTTTTTATTTACTTAAGGCACCAGTGACTCGGATGTTATTCTGGACCTACTGAAGCCTCAGAATGCTAACAAAATCCTCATCAAGATTGCTGATCTGGGAAATGCCTGCTGGGTGGTGAGTGATTATTTAACAAGCAAACTAAACCTGAAAAGAAGAAACTATTAGCAGTTGAATCAATTCATCTTCAACCTAGAAGCTTCCAGAAAGTGTAAATATGTTCTGTTATTCACAAATTTTATGTGATTCATAATTTATTTTGTTTACAGAATATATTTGTTTGTTTTTGATTTCTAGAGAACATCTGAATCCCACACCAGAGTTGTAGCCCTTAAATTTATCATTCTGTCAAACTTTGCAGGGCTGTTTGAAGTTAATGTGTGTGTGTGTATCATGTCATAAATTCAACATCAGCTGCCCAGGGCTTTACGCTTCATGATTTTTGCTTTAATGAATGTTTAAGTATTTAGCAAAGAATACGATAGTATTCTTTCGACATTTATTCAAAATACACTACTGTACGTACCACAGTAAGTTAAAACCTATTACTTCTAAATGTGTTAGGTGGGAAATATCTGGAGCTGATGTGGTGCAAGTCAAGGAGTCCAGAGGAGAAATGTGTTTTCATGCATGTTACAGCTGTCAGAACTTTGAAGCAAACTGCACACTTTCATAAATGGCCACACAAGTGCTTTAAATTTGCTTCTGAGCCATCATTATAACACAACGTGGCAGGTGCACAGCATGATAACCATATTTATGGTGCCCTGCAGTGGAAAAACACAGCTGCCATATGTTTCCATTGAGACAAGACCATGTGGGCTGATCTGACATGTAGCTGAAGAGAGGTGGATGGAGTAATCTTGAACATTATATTACAACTGATGGTTTTTTGCACTTGATTTGTCAGAGTCAGAAAAATGAGACCAAGATGTTATTTTCTCATTTTAAAACATTTTAGCCATCATAGCAGCTTTGCCATAGGCAGGTTATGGGTTGTGAAAAACAACTAACACACATTAAAAAAAGAGAAGAAAAATGGGGGTGGGGAGGTGCTTTTTTCTCTTTTTTTTTTTTTCCCCCCACAAAAAAAATCATGAACCA
>VUQK01031008.1:0-10456 GCA_015106715.1 Bujurquina vittata
TTTTTGCAGGGGTCTGAATTGAAACATCTTCTCCCGCAGCTCAAGCTGTGTCAGTGAGTGCAGGGGCCTTGACATGAATGATATTGAAATCTCAATGAAAGCCCCACAGGTGGTCTGTTCACATGATCTCACATCTTAAGGCCCCTTAATCGAGGCATTTTTGCTACAAATGTATCTGGTTTGGTCCCAATTAACCCAATGCGCTGGCATAAGATGATACACTGTAACCCGGCGTAGACGTGCCTTTGATTTGCTGGTCAATGGTGGCAGTGGGCTTTGTACTGACTGTTTTGTTCCCGCTTTATTCCTTTACACGAAGACTGTAGTGCGGACATGCATCTGCTTGCAGCGTAAATCAGCCTTATGAATCCTGCATCAGTGCCAGCCCGATGCTCACTGCTGTCAGCAAAGAGGCAAAAGTAATAAAGTCTGCAGCTGAACTTTTCTCAATATGGAGTGTGGTCTCTCTAGCATTATTTTCTACATAGTTGGCACAGAATATCTCTGAAGACCACATTTGGAAGTACAGTAAAGTCATAAATAAGTGACATTAAAAATGCAAATATTACACCCCTTCATCTCACAGTGCGAGTTCATGTTCCAAATCACCAATTTGCTGTTCTATTTTCATTAATAGTCGCGGTTTCTTTCAGTCTTTCCGTTTGGTTTTCTGCTGTTTATCCTTCTAAATCTCATCCAAGCAGTGCGCAGCTGCAGCGTCCCAGCAGTATCTGCTGCGCAGCCCCACCTAGTGGTGGAAACAGCACTGCGCACCTCTCCTTCTCTGACGCGTAAACGCCTCCACAGTTAGTGCTCCTGCAGACAGTCGGGTGAAAAAGGTTTGTCTTGCTATTCCAGCAGTCTGTGGTGTTACTTTGCTGTACTTTTAACAATTATTTACAACTATTTACACATACTATTTGAAAGCCATCATATTTTAACCCTTTATCATGTTTAATTAACCAGCTTTATATAGACTTTTATCAAACAATTTTAATATTTGATTGTATTCAAAACTTTAGCTTTCTATCTCTAACATTAATCTATATAAGATACAAGTTGAAGTGAGACCATTTTCATGCATTAGTCACCGGTCTTCTCAAACCTAGTACACCTAGTACTGTTCACCACTAAACTCACACCACATTCAGCATACTCGTCCACTTATTTGCCTTCACAGCGCACTTAAAAAAGCAGGTCCTGGCTTGGCTGTGACATACACATTGTCATTATGATGTTGCAGCCTGTCTCCTGCATAGATTTCATGTAGGTGCATTCAGTGGCAGAAAGTCTGAGCCGTTTCACACACATGGAGCATGCCTCTCTGAATGGTAAGGTACTGAGGGGTGTTGAGTTGAGGGTGTATTTTTAGCCATCAGAGGCTACCTATTTGTTCTTTTCAAGGCTCTTTTTCTGAGCGCATGCCTGAGCTCCACTGGAGCCGAATGGTAGCAAACTTAAATCTGATAAGAATCAAATCCTTCAAACAGTGAGGAAATCCAATCATGCACTCGCACTCTCTCTGATTGAATTGTCTTGTTTCCTGATCACTCGCTGCAGCCAGGAGGAACATTCTGACTTGCTGCCTATCAAATATTAATGGCAGCGTTTGATGAAAAGGCAGACAGAGGAGAGCAGAGGGGTGTTAGGCAGGTCATGCTTTTTAATATCATCGATCCTACCGATGCACTTGGGTAAAGATTTGATGTTTAATCTCAGCGCAGAGAGAGGACGTGCTGCAGCTGTGGACAGCAATTTTGTGATGTGTATCACTTGTCTTTGACAAACAAATCAGCCCATATTTATTTCTAGATTTACATAAAATTGTATTTTTGAGCCCTTGTGATCCTATTTGTTTTTTGTAAATATTATCTAGATTACATTTGTCAGTGGAAGTGGAACAATAGCAGTAAAACTCCAGAGTTTCCTTGGACGTATGCATAACGCATAACAGTCACCTGGGGTTTCTGTGTCCCATTAAGATTAATGTTAAAGCCGCTGACCTCCAGCTCAGGCACATCAGTCCCAGCTGGCCATTTGAGACACCAGATGTTGGAAAGTAAAGAGCCTCGGAGTTCTGACAGGCTGCAGGGTTACAGTTTCTAAGGGGCATGAGAGCATTGTTGCAGTCTGCTATGGTTAAAGTGAACTGAGGGTGATGGTCTTAGGTCAGTCCTCGCTGTCAGTCGGAGGACTTCTTTCAAATAATGTTCAAAACCCAGCACATCGGATAATGAAGGTCAAACAACAGCAACATTAAAACTTGCAGTTTCTATGCAATATATACATTATCCTCATGTTAGCACTTGTACTTTAACAAAGACATCAGAATAAAAGGCCGGCTCCCCGTTGGCACAGCAACAATGCCTCTGTGGTTTAGTAGTCCTTACAGTACGCCCCTGCTGCCTCTTCCAATTCAAGGACCCCCCACCCGCTCTCACACACACACAGCAGGAGCAGAACTCTGTGTTCCCTCAGTCCTTCACCGACTGACTGACTGACGTGCACACAAAAGGAAAACTTCTTTCATCTCGAGCGCCGACTGTTTTTCCAGATTCGCTCTGGGTTTGGGCACGCTGGGGGCGAACCTTCAGCCCAACCAAAGGCACTCAGCACCAGTGATGAATGAAACAGAGGTCTGGTAAAGCTCAATTCCTTATTGTTAAATCAGCACAGTTCAGTTTTTGTTTTTTTTTTGGTTTTTTTATATAACCATGATGAAAATCATATATATCGTGATTTTAGAGGACACGATAACTATTAGTATAGTTTGCTGTTCCATAAATAGTGTGATCAGCAAAAACACACTTTAGTATGTTGAAGAGGGCTGTGACTACTTCTGCATGTGCCTGCCTGCTGTTACATTTAAATGCAATAACCATTTGTGTACACTTGAGGGAGCCATCAGCTAGATGCACTCTTTTGTCCTGCAGCTGGACATATTTAACAAAACAGACAAAAAGGTAGAATAAAAGAATAAATATAAAACACACACTGTAGAGCGCAGAAAGATGTTCAAGTTTGCTGCAAGCTTGAAGCTAAAAATAAACTAAAAAGCATTTAAGAAGAATAGCTGAATAGAAAAAAGGCTCCGTCTTTGTAGTACTGGACTACATCCACTTTTATGTTCTGCAACTAAAATAATATAATCAGAGCTAAATCTACGAGTTGTGTAATGAATCTTTTTTGGAAGAGAACATCATATAATTAACAGCTTGCTGTTTGAGGAGCTGCAGTGCATGCACCTGCAGACGACATAGCACTTAGCACTTGATTGTTTCCACCGTGTGCTTTATTTCTCCCAGAACCTTCTGCATGGACATTTTTTCCCTACATTATTTCATTTTTGCAACACAATAATCGCATTGCAGCAGTTCACATTCTGCGTCACTGGAGGGCAGCAGGATTTCAGACTATAGCATTGCCGCAGAGGCTACAGCACAGCGGAAGGGAGCAACAGTAAAGCGCTGGGAAACGTCATCTTCAGTGTGATTACAATTTTTATATAAGTTCACAGTTACCAAAGAACAGTGGTACGTGTTTGAGAGTCAGTGAGTGAAACATAAAAATCTAACAATCAATTCTCACTTCAAAAAGAAATCCACATCATGAAGCCGGGCGTGAATTCCTTTGATGGAAGATAAAAAGGTTTTTTTTTCTTCAAGTATGCAAAAACAAACAAACAAATGTGTAATATTTGAACAAAAATGTATCATTCAAAATGTGATTTGCTTTCGGCATCATTTTTTAATTAAGCGTTCTGCTCAAAGAATCCCGAATTTGGTGTGGCGAAAACCTCCCGCGGTCGCCAGGTGAGATATGAGGCTTGGAGCTTTTGTCACCTTCAAAAAGACCTCAAGGGGACAAAGATCAAGAGCTATCCATTTACACAAAGACTGGCCCCTCAGCGACAGAGAGACACAATCGAGGGCGACGCTGACGATTTACTGCGGGACACTCATGCCTTCAGTGGGAATTCATCCACGAGGTTGAAGGGGGGAAAAAAGGCTGACTGCACTGGTCACATTCCAGAGGAGAGGAACATGTTATCATAATTTCTGCGACTGAAATGTGTCACAGTGGTTTGCTCGTGTCTGGCCCACATTAACCTGAGCTTTGATCAACGTGAAACCAAAGCTGCAGCAAAGGCACGCACAGATAACCTGAAGGGCAGCACACAACCCTCCTTTGCAAGGGGCTCCGCTGTGCTCTATTTCTAGTGCCAGCTTATGTTAACGTTTGTATTCCTCCTAAGCTCTGCGAGGCCCTGAAATAGAGTGACAAGCTGTCTCCATAAATACAGGGCCCCTATGGGAGAACATAATTGCTTTGTGATCTTATATCGGCCTTCACGGTGTCCTTCACTTCTGTGGAGGAATCCTATTCTGTTCTGTACGCGTGGCAACAGCACTTTAGTGAGATTACTGCCTTTCATTCAGGCCATTCCAAAAGGTCACCCAGAGGCTGCTTGTGTCTGCTCTGACCCTGGGGACCCCGATACAGAAGGAAGAGCTCGATGGTGGTAAATAAAGAAGCACTGAGGTGGCGTGGGGGGGGGCTGCCTCTGTTTGTGAAAGGGGTAAAACCAACATGGGGAAAAACAGGTGGGCTGCACTCTTTTAGATTGTTTCAGGGATCAGGTTTGCTCAAGGACACTGCCGTTCCTGACTTGCTCTGTTCAAATGTTTGACGAATTCTTGTCACTGTGCATCACTGGGCCAGTGCTCACCAACGGACATGTGACCCGATGAGAAAAATCATAGCAAATAGGAGTCTAAGGTTTCTGGTGAATGCCATTTTAGATTCTTCTTAGGGTGACAGCGCAGTCAGACGGTGGAATATCGACCCCAGCAGTTGTCGTTCCAATGACATTAAAGTCATACCCACTCTGATCGTTTCTCCTGGCCGTCATCATTGGTCTGGAGCTCTATGCCGCTGCCCAGCTCAACCAGCGTATACTGACCCACCTTCCTGGTACAGACTGCTGTTGCTGTGGAAATATCCCCGACTGGGACCGATGCCCCCACAGAGGGCAACCCAAGGTCACGTCTGGGTGGAGGCGGAGGTTTCAGTCGGCCACGTTTGCTAACACGAATGGATCGGGGTGTTCCCATGGGCTCCAGGGGACAGAGAGCCACCTCACTGCCAGCCCTTTCTGGAACCTCCTCTTGGGAAACTGAGTCGGCATTGTTCCCATTGGTGGTGCAGCCCAGTGTTCCTAGAGGACGAGGGAGAGAGCAGCGCTCCGTGGGGGCTAGCTCCTGACCTAAATCACATATCCCTCCTCCACAAGAGCCCTTGCTGCCTCTCCTCCTCCGGAACCGCCCCGCTTGACCGGCTTGTGCTTCTCGCTCTTGGTCGTCCCCCCTGGACACTCCTCCTGCTGAAAGGAAACATTGCTCTTCTTCAAATATTTTCTCCACCATCAGCTTCCTCTTGCTCTTCTGTCTCACGGAGCGCTTGATGGCACAAATAAAATCCAGCACATTTAGGAAAAAGCACAGAGCAGCCACACCGAGCATGAAGTTGAGCATCACGGTCTTCTCAGTGGGCCTGGAGGTGTAGCAGTCCACCTGGGTAGTGCAGGGAGGATGCTGGCACAGAAACCTCCTGGGGATGTAGAAACCAAACAGATAGTAATGAGCTGCTCCAAAGCCTGCTTCCAGCAGCGTCCTGAACATCAGCTGGAGGATGTAGGCTCCAGTGAAGCACCGGGCACATCCTCGCTGCTCTACTATGAGTGGCATCTTGTTGAACTGCTCCTGGTGGATCTTGAACAGCTGAAAGGTTTTGGTTTGTTTCTGGGAGCTCAGGTCCACTGTGAGGGTATCTGACACCTTATGGACCACATAGATGACAAAGATGATGTAAGGGATGCACAAGGTGACAAGCTGCACCAGCCAGAAGCGGAAGAGCGAAACAGGAGAAAACAGATCGTAGCAGATGTTAGCGCAGCCAGGCTGGATGGTGTTACACACAAATCTGTCCTGCTCATCCTGGTAGAGAGGGTAACCAGCAAAGAGGAGGATCAGGACACGGAGGAAGATCATCGTAATGAGCCACACCTTTCCTGTGGGAAAAAAGAATCCAGGTGATTGTTGATTGGTATTTAGTTAATCACAAAAGCCAACATATTTCATTGCACATAAAAATCAATAATTTAAAAAAGAACTGAAGGCAACTCACCCATCAAAGTGATGCTGTGATTGACAGAGAAAAAGAGCACCTCTGAGGCACTTGATCCCGCCATGTCTGCCGTGCTCAAGGCCCTCCAAAATGTTCTTCTCCTCCAGTTCTAGGCCAAAGACTAAAACCCTTGAGCCAACACTCCACTTCCTATCTATCCACCACTACACTCTCGGCTTTGACCTATTCCATGTAGTCAAAATCTGATCGGATTCATCAGAATTAGCCAGGCCTCTAAAAACCCAGTGACACTAACACACCACCTTACCTCTTCTTCTGTCCCCTGCAGATAACGGTCTGTCCCCAGACAACAGAAGACGGGCGTGAGCCCCATTGTAGATCTATTCTTAACCCACTGGCAAAAGCACATCGCTGTCCTGGCATTGCAGAGATATTTTGGTCTTCTTTACAGGAGAGGAACAAGCCTCCTGGCTTACTCATTCTAAACTGCTGTATTAAGTTCACCACCGTGGCAAGCATGCTCAAACCGGCTGCTCCATAAAAATACAAGACGTTACAGCTGCATTTTACAGTGACAAATAAAGATAACATGAAGATATGCAGACTGCGGATTTGCTCTCATGAAACATAAGCTGGTTGGAAACCGCATTTCCCCACAGCTGACGGCGGTTTATGGCTGCTAAGGATTTACTGGATGCTCACATAATATGGGAAGGAAATAAGGCCGTGTTTAATCATTAGTGTTAAGTGCAAAACGGGTGTGTGTTTATATATATATATATATATATATATATATATTCTCTGCTGTAACAAATCAGAGCACAGATTTTCCCATGACGTTAGTGGAATGAGGGGACATGAGTAAAGACAGTTGGCTTGGCTCATAATCACTACAGATCAGTGGTCATTAGCACTTCCATGCTGGCTCTCTCTCTCTCTCTCTCTCACACACACACACACACACGCAAAAATCCCACATGAATGGCAACACACAGACTGCTATTATGATCCACTTTTTCTGCATGTGATGGCTGCGTGTGATGGCTTTCCATCCTCCCCCCTCAGATTGCAGCTTTGGTAATTAGGTGTGTTTTCCATTCAGGCTAACTGTCCTTTTTATTCCAGACTCTGCTTTGTTCAGTTATTTGGGAATGTTTCCACCAAAGTAATTATGCGTGAGTACAAATGACAACTAAAGTCTTGAAGTCTTACCTCACCATCCAGCTGTGAGTGACACATGAGACTTTTTCGTTGACTCCAGGGAACATGTGTGACACACGCTTTCCAAACGAACATAAAAAGACTTGGAAAATAGTGCAGGATCCAGCATTGGACCTGAAGATAGAAAGCAGGGAGAGAAATTTGAAATTTTCATTTTCCTCACTATTGCCTCTCTATTAGCAGTCGACTGTAAAGCCATGGTTCTTATATAGTGGTTTGATACTTTACACGACTACTTAATCCAAATATATTTGCATCACGGCAGTATGGCGGTGCTGCTGCCTCACATAAAGGAGGTCTGGATTCAAATCCACCCTGATCCAGGATTTTGTGCTCTCCTGTGTTTAGGTGAGTTCCCTCCCACACTCCAAAGACATGAACCAACATTACACTGGCATACAGAGGAGTTCATGGGTGACTACAAGGACCCCAGGTCTTGTGGCTGCAAAATAAGCCCAAACCATCACCCCTCCACCACCGTGCTTGATAGTTGGTAGGAGGTGTTTGTGCTGATATGCTGTGTTTTTTTTTCACCAAATGTTGTGCTGCACGTTAAGGCCCGACAACCCTTCCAAACAAGCCACACCTGTTCAGTCTTTTTCTAATTGTGCTGTCATGAAGTGTACCAGAGTCTGAGACTTAATGCATTTTGCCTGAGCATTTGGGGGGGATTTGCTGGGAGGTCCACTCCAGGGAAGATTTTGGCTTCTTGTTAACACCCATGTGAATGCTTCAGACCCACAAACTGCCACAAATACTGCTTTTATAAAGGTGCTCATACACGCTGCTGATCAGTTAATCAAGTCACTTGATTAGCCGCACTTGGGTGCTACTTATGCTCTTAATTCCAGTTGGAAGCAGTAAGGGTGCACTTAGTTTTCCACAGGACTGCAGAATCCTGTGAAAACGTTCTCTCAGCCTGTGGCTTTCCAGCTGTCATGAGTCTCAGTGCCTGCTATGAAATGTGGCCGAGTTTGCGTTAAGAATCAAGTCAACGCTCTGCTACTAACCACAGTTAAAATGGTGTTTTTGCATTCCTACATTACTACTACTTGATGCTGTTCACCACAGATGTTTGAACACAGCTTTCGATAAAAGCTCCCAGCACTTCTTCTCTGCGTTGAACTGACTTGGATAGCAATTACCACAGCAGCAATTGAAATGCAAATCGAGGCCAGCGCGGAGGATTAAATGTGTCCCTCAGTGACAGTGTGGCAGGATGTAATCTTTGTATTACCACTTGCTCTGAACCACTTAAATGGTTCAATTGTGAGAGCAGAAAGCCTAAGTCACATCAGCTGCACAATATAGTTCATATCTAAATATTGTTCTAGCCGGCGGGAAACACTCGAGCGAACACCGTGTAAGAGAATGATGATTCAAGGTCTTAGCGTCTGTGCTTCTTCTCCAAGCCGATCCTTTCGATGAAGTCAAAGAAAATAAGCACACAGGATTAACTGCAAGGTTGTAAATTTTAATTCTTGCCATTTTTTTCTAAAATGGGAGCAGTTCTTTAAATCATAGTTGAAAACATACAGTGAATAGGAGTTTGGCAACTCAGAACAGGAACGAATGACTGACACGCTGAGGAGGAAATAATACACTGACATTTACAACAGAATACAGTACAACTTGTTGAAAATATCCATTGATGAAAAAAACAAAAAGTGTCACAGCTGCAGCAGTTTGCTGCCATCATGATCCAAGCTGTATTTGTCAAATTTGAAAAATGTTATATCAGAGAGGAGGAAGGAAAAAAAAAGGTAAAACTCTATGCAGAGGTAGAGCTCAGTGCACAAGGCTATGACACACACCGAGTAACCAGCCGACAGAGCGCCACAGGCCCGAGGTCTTTGCCGCCGGAGGGGTACGCGTTCCACATCAGGACTCACCACAGTCAACCGCACAGCGTCTTTCTGTGCGCAGACAAAACCACACCAGGCTGCATGTACACACACATACAATAAATAGGATATACAATCTTTGAATATCTGACAACAGCTACTCCAGAGTCTCAACTTCCCCAAAGACACATTTTGCACTTTTGTATTTATCAGCCATTCAGAGCACCAGGCAAAAAAGAAAAAGCACTTCTCTGTCCAAGATCAGACTCCGTGTCAGAGCATCCTTCATTTCGCCATGACTTTGGTACAGCTCTGCCCCTCTGCGCAGCTGCAGGCCAGCGTGGGAAATGTCTGACTGATTTTTCTGGCAGCTTAGAATGAGGTTACCGATGAAATTCACAACACAAACCGATGTCACACTTGAAATTGGACCTACTTTTCCTAACCTTTTTATTTCGTGAGAAAAATAAAAGCAATGTTTTTTCAGACATTTTCAGGTTACATCATGATTATGTCTATTGACTGATTTGGAGAATGAAAGAGTCCAGCTGACCATAAAGCAATAAGCCATTCATATACTAAATCCTCGTATATTTTCTGGTGTCACTTTAAAGAAAAAAAAAAAAACAATGAATCAGCTGTTTATGAAAATACTGTTTATGGAAGCTATTACTAATATCTCTGAGACTGACAAAATGCTGCCAAAGGTTATCAGATGATTCAAAGATGACACTGGAAAAAAATCTGCTATTTGGCAAAAACAAAATCCTTATCATATATTCTTATTGATCAGCTGATCAGTCAAAAGAAAAATGTAGTTACATTTATTTGTTAGCTGGACAGCATGTGTAGTCAGCACCTCAAAAAGAACGTTTTAACCCACCGGCCACGAGCGATAAATGTCTGCAGGACATAAAAATGTCCTGCAGACATGTAAATTTCGTGCAGCCGCCACAACATCACCAATTAGTTGAAGTCTTGGTGAAGTTTCCCCCTGCTGGCTATGGGTTAGAATGCAGCTTTAAGGCCCTTCTGCATTAGTTTCACTTTTCAGACCTGGAAGTTATGTTCATCTTTTAGATACAGTCTGAATCAAATAAAAATAACCAGGTTTTTTTTTTGAGTGTGTTTTAAGCTTTTAAGTCTTGCTCCAATTAAAAGGAATATATATATTTAAATATTTGATCTTGAAAGTGATCAAATTTGGCTCAAAGGAGGGTTATTGCCCTGCCAGCACACATAGG
>VUQK01031011.1:7643-19431 GCA_015106715.1 Bujurquina vittata
ATGTGTGTGTGTGTGTGTGTGTGTGTACCCCCATTCTTTTATCTTTTAATGCATCAACTTTATTATACTTTTGGTTAAACAATATATAATTTGTATACTATTTAATATTTTGGAGCTGCTGGTTTGTGGGTTTTCCTATGTGACGACAGGACGAGGTAGCCCCTTGCCCTCTGTTTACATAATTCATGCTAAGCTATGATAACAAGCTGGTGGCTGTATCCTTATAACAGACAGGTGTGAGGGCATCAGTCATCTCTTAAGTAAATAAAATAGCTGATTTTCTAAAATGTCAAACCTTTGATTCCTTTGATTTTCGGTTCATTTTGTCAGAGTAATGGAACTCAAATGTCAGTTTATCTGCAGCTTTTCAGATAACTGAAAGCAAAACATTTAAAGAACAGTCAAAATGAAATACTTGACTCATTGTACACAGTAAACTCAGAGGAAGTATCTTTTAGAAGATGGAAAAAAAAATGTTGCCTGGCTTGTTTGGCCTTGGGGCTGTGCTGACATATTGTTCACCTGCGTTTTCTGGCCTCAACAGGTGTGTCAAACCCTAAGCACACACCTTTTTTCTCTTTTAGACCTGCAGCTGTCACTACTGCAGGGCACTCTGGGTAATAAAAGTGGAGAAAGATTTGAGTGTCAAACTGAGGTTTATGTCTGCTCTTGCCTTCGTGGACCATATTTGAATTAGCAGCAGGTGCAGTGCATGTGTACAGTTGTGAGAAAATACAGTATGTGTGTAAAGGTGTTTGGGGGGGTGGAGGTGGGGGGCAGCTTGTAATGATGACTGAGCAGGCATGTAGCTTCCCTGTCAGCTACTCAGTGAGATGCAAGGAATGTTTTCAGTCATGGCTGAGCAGTATGTTAAAAATTTTGGATTACCTCAGTGTTATGACAAGGAAGGAGGGAAGATAATAAGGGCGTATAAAGGGCTCTGGAGGGGTGGGGGTTGTGGGGAGTGAAGAGAGATTACCTTTTTGCTCACTATCTTAGCGTGTAAGTGGAAAATTCCAGCAATCATGCAGTCTAAGAAAAAGATAGGCGTGTCCCGTCAGTGAAGAGGTTAAGAATGGCAGCCTGCAGCGATCTGAGTGGGTGTTGAGCAATCAACAAGAAAGTCATAAGCCGTTCGAAAGGGGGGGAAAGGAAGAAAGAGCAAATGTGGAGAAATCAGGGGACAATGAAGCTTTGCATGCGACTGTACAAGAGCGCCTGTGTCTTTTTGTATGCACCTGTCATGATCCCCTGCAGTCTGTACTACTCCCTCTCTGATCCCCCTGACCGTGTCAAATCTGAGCAGATGTTGCTACCACTGCTGCAGACTGGAGACGCAGTAATTCGCTGTCTTTTTTTTCTCTCTCTCTCTCTCAAGGTTTGAGGAAGTAGTATCTGCAAAAATGATCAGCTAATCTAACCGGTTTTTCTGGATCTTAACTCTAAAGAAGAGCTCCACTAAAGTATTAATTAATGTCAATTAATATACAATGTTGCTGCTGCTTTGAAGTTTCGGGAGTTTAATTTTTTAAATTTCTTTTCTGAGAGTATGACTACTATCTACTACCTAGGCACATTTTTGTATGTCACTATGTTCCTGATATCACTGATAATTAAGCCGAGTAAGTCTTAAAATAAAGGTGGGGGCAAAATCACGATCCACAATTAGAATCCCACTTTTTCTTAACACTTTTAAAATGTAAGCCACTTACATGCAGGCTAGAATAATGCATTTTGCAGTTTAAACACAATATAAGGACAATATAACAAGATACCTAATTGGAAAAAAATGAAGTCACTTCCTTATGTATGAGCTGTAGTTGCCATCTGCACAGACTTTTGTCACTCTGTTCATATCAGATGGTTGAAATAATTCCTGGTACTACATTCAGTTGTTCAGGAGTTCCCCTGCAAGCTTTGAGTATGAATCAGCTGCTGTACATCTGGAAGAAAAAAACTCTACAAAATAAGTTACACATCGAGATCCACAGTGAACTAAGAATTGTAGTAATTGTGTCAAAATCAGTCTCATGTTTACCAAGTAGAAAAAGTTTGGATACCTTATGTTATGCTGATTCATATTTTTCCATAATATAAGCCTCTTTAAACAGCGAACCGAAACTTAAAATACGTTAAGGTTAAATAGTATGCGTGGAGTCTGGTCAATATGTTAGTCTTAGCAGGAAACATGTTTTATATTCAGCTCTGTTTCACTCAGTTGTATAAAGGTTTATTTGAAGCTTTGGACTCAAACACTGGGGTCACTTCTGCGGCGCCAGCTTGTGTACCTCATAAAACAGAAGCGCTGATTTCAAACACTCAGATGTTTCCGACCAACCAAAGGATGAATGAAACAGGTTATCATTTACTGCACCATTCTGCGCCATTACTTTGCTCATCGCGGCGGGAAATTTCAGAAATCTTTACAATGTGCTGACATCACTACCGTAACAGAAAATTGAGCTTGATTTTACTCAGAATCCCTGCAGTCTGGAAAGTCTGTGAGTCACACCTCATCCACATCTTTCAAGTTCTTATTGTTTTTAGTCAGTCCTGTAGCACCCAGTTCATCTCAGTATACGGCAATTTGCAATGAGCTATCTGTGCCATTCATATCAGAGCTGTGAGTTGTGGGTGCTGCACTACTTTTCCCCCAACTGAGGCGATTGAGAGTGACAGTTGGGAGGGGGGTTGATGTCATTGTTCTTTCTCCGCCACCCTCTGTTGGGATGGTCGGCAGCAGGTGCGGCTGTCTGCTGACTGCGGGGTCATACTGTGCTGTTGTTTTGGGAAATGGGCTACTTTACTGCCAGGTGGCAGTTGTTGGCAGAGACAGTTATGGCTTTGTGTCTCCTGCAAGAGTTACTCCCCTACTCAGCTGCCCTTTTGCCCCTTACCCTATCCTAATGGCCTTCATTCTGGCTCTAACTCCTGCTTGTCCCAGGGCTGGGAGTGCAAATGAACATATGTGTGTGTGTGTTCGCCCGAGTTCTGGCTGTGTTCACGGGCCCAAGCCAATCAGACTGGCTAGCACAGATGTGACAGGCTTAGAGGAATGCTAGGAATGCGGAGGCGCTGAAGCGGGTGTGTCCATCCTTGGCCCGGGGCAGAAGGGGAGGGACTACCTCAGTATCGGCAGACAGTTCAGCTCTGCTCTGCTGGCCGACTGCCGGACTGACTGGTTGGCTTGTACGGTGAGTGCTGCAAGCCCGCTGGAGATGGCTTGCAGTACTTTTATGGTAATTGCACTAACCATGGCCCTTTGGAGGCCAAGCTCTAAAGAGTGTATGAAAAAACAGGACTTGTTTCTTCTGTCATTATGTGTCTGGAAAGCTGTTGAACATCTTAGAGACACAGTCTGTTGTGTGTTCAGGAAGGCACATCTTGACCAATTTTGTTGGTGTGAATTTATGTCAGCAAGTTTAGCAGAGTTGGGGCCATTATTCATAATGATGCGGCAGTTCAACCTCTCCCTCTGGCCCGAACTTTCAGCCACAAAAACCTAATAAGCGTGACTTGGCAGAGAAGATAACTGAAAAGACTGATGGACTGATTTTCCATTTAGACAACATAATAATACTTTTTGCACTTCTCATACTCCAAAGATTATTTTTGCATGACCACATCTGCAGTGTGCTGAAAAGATATGGCTTGATGAATCTCATGCACAGCACTGAGTGTATAGAGGACCATGAAAGCTCAAAATAGAACCCTGTTCTCTGCACAACCTGTTTGTGCAGAATGTCGAGTGTGGATGTCATGCCATGAAAAAACATGGTTCTTTTTTTTAAGCGCTCTTTGTAATCAGGCTTCAGAGCCATGTGAGCAGACTTTAAGGAGGTGTGAAACGAGCTAGTGAAACCCTAGGTGTAACACAATTAAATCTAAAATTTATTATTTGTTTAATTAAAAAACAAAACAACTAAAACCTCCCTATGGAAGACAGAGGTGTTTTTGTGGCCTGTGGCTCCTGACAAACGTCTGCGCTCTGGGAAATGCCACATTGCGTTTCTTTTGACACGAGATCAAGAGTGCCACCTTCTGTCCAGTTTTGTATATTGTGAGTAATCCTCAAATGTTGAATGATTTTTTCACCTTGCCAGTATTTGTGTCATTAGATTTTAAATGTGGTTCTGGAGACAACTGCTGTTTGTCTTGTGTGTAGTGTAATCCAATCACCATCCTGTAAGATAACCCTCAACTTTCATTACTTTCCATTCAGTATTTAATTTTTTTTCCTCTCTTTTACAGGTCGCAATGAATTAATAGCACGGTACATCAAGCTGAGAACAGGCAAAACCCGAACGAGAAAACAGGTAAACAACTTTTTGTAACTTTAATGTTTGGATCTAGCTTGTGACAGAGTAATGAAGAATAAATCCGTCCCCAACATCAAAACAACTGTTTTTTAAAATGGAGTCTGGTGATATCCTTAATTGCAAAGAAGTGGGTGATGAATTCTTCAAAGGATAAGTCTGGTTATAAGATTTGCTTTATGATCATTATTATTGCAGTCAAAAGATTAAGCTGCCATGATGGCACTCTGATGATGTTGATGATGATGTAGAGGTCATGTTCGGTATAATTGCTGATATCTTTTCAATATTTTTGGACAAAAATGGAGTCAATCAGAAAACAAGTAAAACATTAAACAAAGACTTTTTGTCTTATGAATAAACTCATAGCCCATAATTTCAGTTAATTGGTTTATGCAATTGACTGCCCAGTCTTTATCTGGAATATCACCAACCTTATCCTGCTGTGTAGGTTTCTTAACATGTGTCCTTGCTCCTGTAAAGAGTGTGTATGTGTGTACATGCCTGCACTTGCATGGATGTGTGTGTGTGTGTGTGTGTGTGTGTGCGCGCGCGCGTGTGTGTGTGCGTGTGCATGGATCTGCATGCATGCTATTTTTATGCTCAAACGCTGTTTCACACCCCTTTAGGTGTCTAGTCACATACAGGTGTTAGCACGGAAGAAAGTTCGTGAATACCAGGCGGGTATAAAGGTAGGTGCCGTCAGCCTGCCTCCCGGCAACACAGACTGGGCGTCTCTTTCCTCTTTGGTTACGGCTTCTCTCTTTCTTCCCTTCTCTCTGTCTCCTTTCTTCTTTACTCTTCTTGGCTATTTTTCTGTGCAGGTTTCTAGCCACTTGCAGGTTCTCGCCCGGAGAAAATCTCGCGAGATCCAGTCAAAGCTAAAGGTATGCGCTTCACTGCGGCCTGTGGGGCTGGTAAATGCTTGGCTTTGCACTAACCTGCTAATTTGTGACTATATTTATCAGTCCTTGATTTGATGTGAAGCCTATTCTGGCTACATAAGTAGATGCAAGCTTGCCATGCAAAGGATTGTTCAGCAATTAAGCATTAGAAATAGTCCTAATCCTGCATCTGTACGTACATACAGGGCATCAACAGGGAGAGCTTTTACCATAGGTCTGAGCTGTATTAAGAATACATTTAAATTCATCCTTCAAGTTAAAAAGTATTCTCTCATTCTGTATCCTCTGCTTAAAGTGAATGCTGCACAAACTGTTAAAGTTTGAGTGAAAGGCCATGTAGGTGCATGATGCTCAAGCTACAGTATGTATCTTTCCTCTGTGCCAGCAATGCTTCTGCATCACACTGTACTCCTCTGAGACTTCTTCTTCCCCTAAAATGCTCTTTTCTTTGATATCTTTAGTTCCTAGAGTGTGCCTTTTTTTTTTATTTTTTTTTGCATAATCACATACAGTAAGAGTAAAACAATATTAGGACACTACTGCTACTACAGATACTGCGACTTTGTAAATGCTAACCTTGAATTAACGCAGACTAATCTGGGGGAAACAGCTTTCAGAGCAGTAATGTTTTGTTTAAAAAGAAAAACTCAAGTCTCATTTTCTCAGTGGTGACATGTTGCATCTAGAGCACTACACCCAATAGTAACTTAAAGAGAAGTGGATGCATCAACCTTTACACGTAAACTTTGACTAGATTTCTGAGCTCTACGCAAACTCCCAGGTTCATATTAAATACAAGGACCTCTTTTAAAATGAGATGTCTGAGCTCAAGAGGTTTCTCCTGATTCCAGAAAATGTTCATGGTGAAATTTCCCTCTTGTTCCTCCCTTGTTTGTCTAGAAGTCCCCCTCTAATGTTATGAGGGTCACGGAGGCCACTTTATCAACCGTTCATCTTAAAAAAAAACTTTTAAAATTACTGTCTTACCTGGATAGCATGTATAAACAGTGACTATGTAGCATTTTAATTTATTATTATACTTCCTGCATGGTAGATTAAGGGACACTGTTTCTGTTTGAAAGAACATGGAATACTTTGTAAGAATTACTTTGAAGAGCCAAAGAAATGTTTTGTTCAGTTTTGACAAGTTTTAGATGCCTTACGCAGTCTCAGTCCTACTGTAAGAAAAAACAAATGAAATGCTTGATTTGATACATTTTTGCAGCAAACCCAATCGCTGAAATTAAACATTTACTTAAGTTATAAGTTAACTACTGATTATGTCTTCAGTCATTTGGCTTTATAATGCATCGTGGGTGCATCTTTGATGACCTGGACAGGATTGAGGACGGTTTGAACTTCAGATAGAGGATTACTTGTGATTAAAATTTTGAAAATGAAATGAAGTTAAAGGTGTGACAGCTGCAACTTTATCAACGTTATCTAAAGGCTGTACATCTGATATAATAGATTTACATTTTGCTCGATAAAATAATGAACCAGTGTTGTGTTTTCCCACATATTTATCTCATCTTGGAATTGTTAGTCAACTTGACGTCCACAATACAAACGAGAAATTATGGATCTGGATTTGAAAGCTCAAATTTACACGTATGCCCACCAAAAACTTAGATTAAGCTCAACGTAGTTTTGAGAACTGCACAGTACTAATGGTTTCTCTCTTTTTTGATTCAGGCGATGAATTTGGTAAGTGAATTTGACTTGTGCAATATGCTTCCCTCCTCCCCTTTTTTTGGCAGCAACACTGCACTGTCCCTTTGCTATGGCCCTCTGCTGGCATGGCTTCCCCACCCATTGCAATCCCTCAATGAACCAATGCTTAGAAAACGGCCACGCTTTGAGCACAGTGCTGCTCCACATCCTGCTACAGTAGCATAATATCCTCCAGCCTCTGTCAAAAGTCAGAGTTCTGCTTGCTTGGCGCATAAGGTGTCGTTCTTTGATTCGGGTTCTCCCTTCTGAGGCATAGTTCTTTAAACTGCAAAGTCACATTTTGGTGGCTAAATTGCCTTCTTTTGCCATGAAAGAAAGAGCAAGATAATGCATTTCAAAAATGTTCATTGATTTTGTAATTGTTTAAAATATTTATAATGATAAAAAAAAATGTCATGTGATTTAGATACCAATTGTTTGTCCTACAATGTCAAGTCTCTCTTAGAAAATTCAAATCTAAATTGTCCATTGCTGCAACTTGAATCTTTTTATTCTGTTTTCCTGTGGTGGCCCTGATAACACACTGACCTTGAATTTTTTCTGTACTTCTCTTTGCTTCCTTCTGAAAGCTGCTCTTTCAAACAAACATCTTCAGATCAATGCTGTATTGATACCTTTCAACAGTTTGAAATTTAAGCTAAGCTAATGTTAACCTTGTTGAGAAAATAGACTTTAATAATCTATGAAACATACATAAACAGTGACTCTGTTTTGTATTGTGAGCTAGGATGGCATACAGCATTGGATTATGTTGAGGTTTGGCTGCCACCTTGTGGTTGACTCCTCATTTCGCTCTGTCAACCTGCAGGATCAGGCATCTAAAGACAAAGCCCTGCAGAACATGGCAGCACTGTCGTCTGCACAGATCGTCTCTCCAAGTATAATAAATAAACATCTTCCACCACTGCCTCCTGCCCCGTACCCACCAGCCAGAGTGAGACCCCTATTCATTTTGTGTGCAATTAGAGGGCATTAATGTTTTTCATTGCAGTTTGAGCTGATGAAAACTGCATAGGCACTGACCCTTTTTTTTCTTATTCACTCTCCAGTTCTGGCCTGCTCAAATCCCAGGACAGCCTGGACCTTCTCAGGAGTAAGTAAACCCCTGCACTGAACACACAGGATCTTTGTGGTGTCGTGGTATAATTTCTGAATTAAGATCTTGGTGATAGAGATGAGTAAAAACATGAATAAGTGAATGAATCAGTGATCAGGTTGGATTTATTGTCAGGTGGGTATTGCAGGGCATGTTTAATGAATCAAATTTTTGTACACTAGGCTGGTTCTAGATTTCAACCCGGGAAGGACTCCTGGGCTTGGCCGTACCAGCCATGCGTAAGTTCCCCCTAGCCAAGGCCCAACTCTGAGCACAAAGCAGCACTAACTCTTCTTTTACACTGCATTGTATGTTTTCTGCACTGATGTAAACCACCACCACCACCAGGCAATGAACTGCTTCAGATTTGATCAAGAAAAAGAGGAATGTGGCAGATAAATCCTTGTAGTGTTTGAAAAAATGGATGCATTTTTATGGATTCGTGAGCAAAAGCAGAGTTAGACAATGCTGTTTTGCATCACGATTAAGCAAAGAAGCAGGTGGACTTACGCCTAGCTGGTGCAGCAACACATGCTTACTCTGATACACTAACAATTCTGCATAATAGAGGTGCCCGTGTGCCACAAAAATCTGGTCTTTGTCTCACTTTCATTCATTGTCTTTCAGTATCAAACCATTTGCACAGCCCCCATACTCAAGCCTACCGAGTTCTGTAAACCCACCCATACCAAGTGAGTTTGAAAAAATAAATCAATGAATGGACACCTAAAAATGAAGTAGGTATGATATATTAATACTTGTGTGTATATATTTGCGCACGTGTAGATTATGAGCCCTTGGCGCCACCTCCTGCTCCTTCTGCTACTGCAGTGCCAGTGTGGCAGGATCGGACCATTGCCTCCTCTAAGCTGCGGCTGCTGGAGTACTCAGCCTTCATGGAGGTCCAGAGAGACCCAGACAACGTGAGTTGAATTATGGCCACCACCATATCACAACCAACCCGGATTTAAAGCTTATCAGTAACAGGAAATTGTTTTAAGTTATTTCACTTTCTCTTCCTGATGCAACAAGAAATGCTGCTGATGTTGATGGTGATGATAAAGTCTTATAGCCAGCATTCATGTCTCCTCTGTCTCTGTCCAATGTAGTACAGCAAACACCTGTTTGTCCACATCGGACAGACCAATCCTTCCTACAGCGATCCGCTGCTTGAGGCTGTGGACATTCGGCAGATCTACGACAAGTTCCCTGAGAAGAAGGGTGGGCTAAAAGAGCTTTATGAGAAAGGGCCCCAGAATGCTTTCTTCCTAGTGAAGTTCTGGGTGAGTTGTTATTGTAATCTGACACTTAATATTACTGTGCATCTGTTTTTTTTTACAGTAGGAACTTATGCAAACTCATTCGTTTTCTTACAACACCATGTTGCATGTAGTGGTGAAGTGCATGATTTCAAGACAAGGCATTTCACAACATGTTGCTTCTTCATTTATACCACATGCCATTTGGTATTATTTATACCCAGATGTCTAGGTTCAAGAATTCTTTTGTCTCACAGCAACTATATGCATTATTATTATATGTCTATTTATTTATGTCAATTTAAAGCTGATGTCTTTTGTCACGATGACGCGTGTGCACTCTGCAGGCTGATCTGAACAGCAGCGGCATGCCAGATGGCCCAGGTTCATTCTACGGTGTCAGCAGCCAATACAGCAGCATCGAGAACATGACCATTACTGTTTCAACCAAAGTCTGCTCATTTGGCAAGCAGGTTGTCGAGAAAGTAGAGGTAAGTTGGCGCATTAACTGAGCGTTTTCGAAGACACATGTTTAATATTATCTGCTCATTAGTGTCTGCTCTTGACTCACCTGCGTGTGTTGCAGACAGAGTACGCCCGCCTAGAGGGAGGAAAGTGTGTTTACAGGATCCACCGCTCTCCTATGTGCGAGTACATGATCAACTTTATCCACAAACTCAAACACTTGCCTGAAAAATACATGATGAACAGTGTTCTTGAAAACTTCACTATCCTACAGGTCAGTCAATTATATATTATCTATTTAAAGGACTCTTATATATTTCCTCTCCTTCAGTAAAAAAAAACTGACAGCTGGTTACCTAAGGGCACATCCACACAAACACATTTTCTTTTAAAAAAATGTGTTTGTTTAACGCTACATTGATGCTTAATGTCTACACTACTTGCGCTTTAGGACCTCTAAAAAGGGTTTTGTAAATGCTATTCACAACTCCAGGATTGTTTGCATGGGGCAGAAACTGGAGCCCAGTCAGCTGGTACTGACTATTTGCTGATCCTTTGGTATCTGCATTTATAACACCTGATAAATGAAAATTCTAAAAGTAAAGAAGAAATGGGAGAAACACCCTTCAACCATATGAGTATTGACTATTACATACTTTGTCCACCAGAGGGCACCCTGCAACCTTCCTGTTGGTAGTGTTTGAGGTACAAACGTGACAACCAATTGATGTTAGCAGAGACAGGCACAGTGTTAACAAGTAAATAATTACACATAATAAATGTTTGGGTATTTTATTGATGTTTGGTGTGTTTGAAAGGAAAGAAAATAGGTCAATGTGTTGAAATATCAGATTTTTAAATCACCAAATATTGGGATCTGTATTGGTCTTAAAAATCCTATATCAGTTGGACTTACTCTGAACTTTTCTCTCCTCAGGTGGTGACAAATCGCGACACGCAGGAGACCTTGCTCTGTATAGCATTTGTTTTCGAGGTTTCCACAAGCGAACACGGAGCTCAGTATCACGTCTACAGACTTGTTAAAGACTAACAGCTCTTCAGAGAGGTTTTGGAAAAGCCACACAAGTGTGACACAAGCCCTCTTTAACCAGCTCAACCATCCAGGAGAAATTACAAAAACATTCAAAGCAATGCTAGACCGAACTAACGTGGACACATTTTTATGCTTTAAAAAGTATGCGAGGAAAAAGAGAGAGAGAAAAAAAAAAGCAAATCTCAACGTATGTGCCAGCATGCAGAGAAATTTTGAAGAATTGCGGACAACGAGCTATTTTCCATGTGTTTAAACATGATTTAGATGAAGTGGGTCACTTTTGCAAAGGTAATTGATTGAGCTTGAAATGTTTTACCGAGGGAATGAGAATGTGTATATGGTTGAAAAGACTCTCACAGTATCCAAGGGAACACACTCTGGGCAACAAGAGAAGTGTAAATAGGATTGAAAAAGTCAAGAGAATAGGACCATGGAAGGGGAGCCAAGTGGTGATGTGGTAGGTTTGTTAGGAAAGCAAGTGCCTTTTTTTCCCCCAAAGATTATGATTGCCTGCCACTTTGGATTGCCTTATTTTTACTACCTCTTGTTTTTAAATGAAAAGAAAATATTAATACAGATGTATTTTGGAAAAAAAAATGGAAAGAAACCTCAGATCCACATCTTTTGAGGTACTTCTTGTATTTGGGCACGCAGAGGAGTGGGATAACTAATTTTGATGAGGTCTGTTTTACAAAAAAATAATAAAAAATCATCCCAGGTTTTACAAGTGTAGAGGGAAGATTAATTGTGTTACCATGTTATTAAGGTTCTTCTTTTTTTATACATATATTATTACACAATTTAAAAAGAAATCAGGTCTTACAAGGATCTATCTATAACTGACTTTGACACTAGGGATGTCTTGTACCTTTGCTATCCTGACATAAAGCCAGGGCTTTGCCTTACTTATGAGATGCCCTGTTATTTCTCCGAAGACGTGTGCTCACTTCCACTTAAAA